>JAXGGA010004670.1:0-85736 GCA_038373865.1 Uloborus plumipes | reverse complement strand
AACGGGAAAAAATTGGGTTTAAAGGAACACGAAAATATATTAAAAAGAAAAAACTTAAAAATCCTCAATTGCGAAACACTGTTCGGACGCAGGCCATAGATTTGTTTTCTCCGAAGCTAAAATTATTTGCAGACCTTCAACTGTTGGTGAGCTAGATTTCTTAGAAGCCTTTCATGTTCGCAAAAATTTAAGTAATATTTGTAACGAATCCTTTGCAGTTCCACACATCTCGCCAATTTTACTTCATGCTTTTAAATTTTCTGACAACGCAACACCAAATCCGGGCTCGGCACACGCTGACACCTGATTGGCCTAGCTTTTGCTCCTTTTCTATTTAAACTCTCCCGGTACTTTGGTTCTTTCTATTTCTTGCTTGGCACTGAAGAAGGAGGCTTTACGCCTTTGAAACATGTTTGCCGATTTTTAAACTGGACTTATTTGTGCTTTTAGACGTTGCTTTTTGGTTTTTACTCATTTGCGCACAAAGTGAACTGTTTTTAATTCAATTGTAGTATAATCAAATAATTCAATTAATTTCTCATCTAAAAAGCAAATACAAAATGTTACTTTCAAATTAATATTTTATATATATTTCTAAACAGGAAAGTTCCTTCCAAAAGTAAACGAGCCTACATTACCTTATACCAAAATGGACTTTCTTGCATCTGATCAATATTCCCTTAATTTTCAAAGACTTCAAAGGAAATTGTTTCCTGTTTCCCTCAGACAAAAATATCACTTTACTAGTAAACTCATTAGCACCAAGCTGGCTTGCCCTTTCCCAACTTCAACTATCATTGTTAGTCTTGTTAAAAACTGAATATTTCACTAATCCAGGATTCAGGATCAAGCTCTTGGCGCTCCTTTAAATTTTGACGTCTTGAATTCAAATCATGTTTCTCGTAATCACGAATTCCGATAGGTCCTTAGTCTTCGGGTTTCTTGTTTCTATAAATACTATGGAATGGAAATTGAGAAGAAATTCTAAACAAGTCGTACAATAGTCAGAGATTTGCTTGAGTAAGGAACACGAGGCATATTCATAAAAATTAAAAAGGTAGTTGGGGTGAGGTAATTATGGAAAATGTTTAACCCATAAACTGACCTAAAGCTCTTTTTTGAGAGGGGAAGTGGGGAGGGATTGAGCAATTCACGCCTACGACAAAAAAGTAATAAACCTGAACATATGGTATGATCATAATATTCCCCCCAGAAGTCCATTACATATTCAATTAACATCACATACTCCATTGTCTCCCGTGCCTACCACAACTCGTGGTTTAACCAGGATAGGACCCTGAAGAGCGCTATGTTCTTTTGGAACCAGAACCAAGTGTCGAGCAAACCCTTGGCCCAGCACCCCCAAAAATATCGTTTCACTTGGAGGACTTTGTGACCACGACATTTTTAACGTCCCCAGCCACCATTAATCAAGACGGTGGATCTTTGATCGGCAGGGATCGAACCCGGGTCCCTCCGGTCACGAGTCCGACGCCTTACCGATCGGGCCACCACGGCCACATATTCAATTAACATTAGTTCCATAGTCGTCCACATTGTCCAGTGGTCAGAGAAGTCTGAGTTCGGATGGGGAGATTCCAGGTTCGAATCCGGCTTTAAATTGAAAAAACTCATCTTTTGTGCTGCCTTGCCGAGAAAAAAAAAAAAAATTACCAGGTGTTTGGCAAAAGGAACTTCTTGCGTGGTTTTTCTGCTTTGTCGTTTCTATACCGAGTGATAACTAATGGACTTTGATAGCCAGATGATTAATTTATAGCGCACTAACTTTCGACATTTAAAAATTTTATTTTAATAAGATTTAGGTTCTGTTGAAATGACGTTTCTAACACCGAAAAGAAATTACATTTCTTTGTTGTTCCTTTTTGGGGGGTAAAACTGACGTCCCTTTTTCCTCTTAAGGTAATTTTGAAAAGTCTTCTTTACAGTAAAGAAAGAAAATTTGAAACCACGAGGTGAAACCAAAAACAAAATGCATGATTAATATTAAAAATGTATGCAGGTTATAAAAATAATTAGAAAATAACTATCTTAAGAAGCTGTCAAATGGCTCGTATTTCAGCTCGTTACAACATAAAAACAACTTTTCTTGAAATCATTAATTTAATGCTTTTCTTTATACATCTTGAATAAAAATATATAATAAAATTATGATCGGAAATACTTTAAAAAGGATTCTGACAGTACAATATCTTTAATTTTTAAATGCTCATAGTTGAATGACTTTTTTTCCTCGTCATCTTCTTCCTTTTTATAGAAAATACAGTTTTCCGAAAGGTCGTTTGCACCAAATAAAGGATTTACAAATGAGCTATCATTAAAAATGAATTTGATTTTTCCGTGTGCTCCCTAATGTGCCTGTTAAGGATGTCCTTTTTTTTCTTTCGCTGCAGCTAAAATGTTTTATCTTTCAAAAGTAGAGTTGAATGACCTTTCGCGGATGAGATATATTTTACAAAAATAGAAATGACAAAACTGTTTAGCTTTCCTTCATTTCAAAATTTAGTTTACTGTATTAGTTATTATTTTTCAAAACCCTGTTAATATGCTTGATGTGATTCTTTTCATCTTTTTAAATAATTCAGAAGAAGACACTCTACATGAAATGGAATATCTTATGTTTTTGTGGAATATTTACATTGATATTACAATTATTACATTCATTGGGTAAATTTAAGCAAAATCATAATTTAGTAAATTCTATTGGGTTTTAAAGGGTTACGTAGGTGCAAAAATGGCGATTTTCCCTTTATTATTGCATTGTATGTAAAATCTTATTTCACATCGACCCATGAGAACGTTTTCCATCAAAGAAATTTCTTTACAATCATTTAGCAACATTAAAAGAGCGCGAGTCCCTTCCATGCATCCCACAATCGTTTTCACCCTCCCCTGAAAGTAAAACTGTAAAAAATGAACGTTGGTTTTACTGTATAATGCAGCTATTTTTATAGTAGTAAACTGTAAAAATTGCTAACTTTACAGTAAGAAACTGTAAAATTACTGGTTTTGTAATTTATTACTGTGCATTTTGTAGTTTTAAATTGAAACCACGGCTGCCAGTATTATACTGTAAAAACAACAGTTCATTTTTTGCAGTGTACAAGAAAATGGACTTACGTTGGTCTGATTCGGAGGTACATATATTTCATAAAACAGTTTTTAGGAAGCATTACCTTTCTTCAACATCAATACAAATAAATAATCAACATAATATTGAAACAAATGTACCTTTGTTTTTGGCTTTTTTAGACAATTACTATTAGCTATTTTGGCAAAACTTTGCAATCTGATGTTCAATCGAGAAAAAATACAGAACATTTTTCGAAAAAAAACCCTATGATTTTTTCTTTTTATAATTCTGAAATGTATGAGTTAGTTCTGTAACATATTCGCTGTTTTTCAATGTTACCGCTCTGACTGTTACCGATCTGACAAACTGACAAAGTTTTTTTTTTATTTCCGAGTCGATCGCACTAAACCAAAATCGAACACGTGGTTTTTTCACTTGTAATAAAGTACTATACTTATATATAAAATAATTTTTAAAATAATAAAAACTGCGCATTTTAGAGCGTGTTACCAATCTGATGACTCAAATGACACACATTTTATAAAATCACTTTCAAAAAATCTTACCTACAATTTTAGATCCAGAAATGCAAATTTTTAATTACGATTCGATAAAACATCCCACCAGGTACTCAGTATCAAGTGGTACAGGTGCAGGAAATGATTTTGGGGGCCTAAACATAGATCGGAAGTTATTATTACCACTCTGACGGCGGAACTTGGGACACGCTTATTTCGCATTCCCTAGAAAATCAGAAATCGATTAAAACAAAAATGAAGTAAAATATTAACAAAGGGGTAAAAATGGAATCTTTTTTGTGCAAATGCGTTTTTTTGGGAAGTTAGAAAGTGCGCATGACCTGTTTGCATGCTAAGCTTTGCTACTGGGGGCCCGTTACCGATCTGACTTTTGATGTATAAAAACAATATTCTCTGAAGAAATTTTTTTTTTCTGATGTTATTAGATGAAATGAAAGCAGAACCTTATCTTCTTTCTCGGGAAAATTATTTTTTTAACTAGTTATTGAAATACTAGTGAAAATTCACTTGGGACTCAAATTGGCACTTTTCTAAATATTAGCTCCTATACCATCTATCTCGCTTTTTAGTATAAGGTACATTTACGTTCGTATAAAACCCAGTGTGTCAACAAAAAATGCTTTTGTTTTAGAACTTATGTTCTTTGTTGTTTCAAGTGTCATTTCAGTAATCCTTGTTGTAACGAATGATTTTATGATACGTTTCCATAAATACCATTTATACGCAGCATAAATTAGATAAATTGCTCTTTTTCATTTTAATTGTCTATTATTAGTAGTTTACTAGCTGCCTGGTCAGCTAGATTAGCTTCCTGAGTCATGTTGATGCATAATGTACGTTCCCCCTAACTTTTATTTCATTCTGAAGTTTTACTAATTGATATAATTTAATGTTCATAAGATTTCATGACAAACTACGCACGTGGTCCGCTAATGCCCCAAGCAGCTAGCTGCGTTCCCCGGCGTTGCACGGTCGCTTCGCGCCTTTAGAGTAGTAAAGAAAGTTTCAACAAACTACTCGACGCCTAGGCGGCTCGCTAACAGGCGCTTCACACTTTTACTATTTTCTTGCATCACAAAAACATTCGAATTATTGAGATGCTTCGCGCCTTTAAAATGGTGCGGAAAATTTTAGCAAGCTCAGTTCGCTCAAGGGAAAGAAGCAGACGTAGAGAGATACTCAGTTTTTAATATAAGCAGATGCCTTTTAAAGGAATTTATAGTTCAAAAAATTTCAAGTAGCTAGCGATAAAAGTACAGCGTACGTGGCCCGCTAATGAGTTTCATGTTTGATTTAGTTAAGCCTTCATGCAAAATTCTCATTACCATTATTATTACTGTGTCATAGCAACTACGTTTTGCAACAATGGATTTCATATTTAATCATTTAGGAAAAAAAGCTTTAACGTTGACTGCTTATTAATTGATATCTTCGTTAATTAAAATCGAATAATTATATAAATTAAAACTAATGAAGCCTGAAAAATTCCAATCTATCGGTACCGGGTTCAACTTTCAGTTCACTGGCGTTCAGGAGAAATAAGCGTGACATAGATAGAAAGAAAGATAAAAAGATATTCAGTTTTTAATATAAGTAGATTTATAGACTACCTAGTTATTTCATTTTAGATAATTTTTTTATTTTACACTTTAACTGTCTCTCATTAGTTAACTTTAGAATACCTAGTTATTTCATGGATTAAACTAATTAAAGTCAAATTATTAACATATTACACATTTTAACGGACACGATCAGTTATTTTATGGAATAACTAGGTATTCATGAAATAACTGCATTATATACTTTAACGGTAACATATATATTAGATAGAACTAGATGGTTGTTGATGAATTCTCGATTATCCAAAAAAGTAGATTTGGTCCCGATTACTTCGGTTAATCGATGTTCAACTGCATTTCAACTTTAAAATAAAATTCTCTAAATGTCAAAGAGTGCACGAACACGAAAGAGAAATGAAACGGAAGTTTTTAAACGCGTATCCATTTGATGTTAAGTTTCACCAAGGCTTCACTCGATAATGTTTTATACAGGCCGCATCATTACTCAAAACATCAATGGTGCCGATTTGCCCGCTAGGGAGCGCTGAACAATCACCACCCAAATGTTTGTTTACATTTATTAGCATATTATTTCTGCTGTAAAAAGTGATGTTTATGCTATCTTAGGGGTTAAAAAATATTGATACAGTAATTGAAGTAGAGTACAGAGTAAATTGAGCCGAAGGCCTTATTAGTATTGCTTTTAAGGGGGAAATAAATTCCATTTTCTGGTTAAGTTGGTCACAACTCATGATTCAGTCATCGCTCATTTCAGTCAGTAGCACTCCGCTACTTATGTCGTATTAAATGAAAGTAAACAAATAAATGTGTTTTTCGGGATCATGATTGAAATTTTTGAACTATTTAATGTGAGTATGTTTCGAGACCAGAAAAACATGACTCTTTCTTTGATACAAAAAGAAAAAAAAAAGATACCATTTGTTATTTTGTCGTTTTAATAAACATTTAAACAAAACCAGTCATTGAACAAAACAAGACTAAGAGTACTTTTCCACTTACCGGCGTGACAACAATAAATCGTAGACGAGTGTCGTCATCCGACATTGGAGCGCGCAAAACGCATTATAATACGCTATGCGCTTTTCCATCTCCCGATTCAAGGACGATTGTGTTGTCTCCGACAAAACGGTGTAGTTTGTCGTCCCATTTGTGTCAGGTGGCATCCGTCTTGCCTTTAAAATCGGGACGACATTCATTCATCTGTTTACTTTCTTCGAATTAGCAACATATAGCGATGGCATTCAATTTTGACATCTCTGCATTAATAATACACTGAAGTGACAAAAGTCATGGGATACCTCTTAATATCGTGTCGGCCCTCCTTTTGCCCGGCGAAGTGCAACAACTCGACGTGGCATGGACTCAACAAGTCGTTGGAAGTCTTCTGCAGGAATATTGAGCCATGCTGTCTCGATAGACGTCCATAATTGTGAAAGCGTTGATGGGGCAGGATTTTGGGCACGAACAGACCTCTCGATGGTGTCCCATAAATGCTCAATGGGATTCATGTCGGGCGATCTAGGTGGCCAAATCATCCGTTGGAATTGTCCAGAATTTTCTTCAAACCAATTGCGAACAGTTGTGGCCCGGTGACATGGCGCATTGTCATCCATAAAAATCCCATCGTTGTTTGGGTACATGAAGTCCATAAATGGCTGCAAGTGATCTCCAAGTAGCTGCACATAAGCATTTCCAGTCAATGTTCGGTCCAGTCGCACTAGAGGACCAAGTCCATGCCATGAAAAAACAGCCCACACCATTACGGAGCCACCACCAGCTTGAACAGTGCCTTGCTGACAGTTTGGGTCCATGGCTTCGTGGGGTCTGCGCCACACTCGAACCCTACCATCGGCTCTTACCAGCTGAAATCGTGACTCATCGGACCAGGCCACGGTTTTCCATTCATCTAGGGACCAACCGATATGCTCACGTGCCCACGAGAGTCGCTGCAAGCGATGTCGTTCTGTCAGTAAAGGCACTCGAGTCGGTCTTCTGCTTGGAATAGCCCAAGAAATCCAAATTTCTCCGCACAGTTCTAGCAGACACGTCCATTGTACGTCCCACATTGATTTCTACGGTGATTTGACGCAGTGTTGCTTGTCTGTTAGAATTTACGACTCTTTGCAGACGTCGCCGGTCTCGATCTTTAAGTGCAGGCGGTCGACCACTGCGCTGTCCATGGTGGGATGTTATGCCTGAAATTTCATACTCTCGGCACACTCTTGACACAGTGGATCTGGGAATGTTGAATTCTCTAACGATTTCCGAAATGGCATGACCCATGCGTCTAGCTCCAACTAACATTCCGCGTTCAAAGTCTGTTAATTCACGTCGTGCGGTCATCATCACGTTAAAACCTCTTCACATGAATAACTTGAACAGAAATGAAAGCTCTGTAAAAGCACTGCGCATTTATACCTATTCTATGCGATGCTACTGCCATCTGAAAATTTGCATATTGCTATCCCATGACTTTTGTCACTTCAGTGTATATTGGGTCATTTTCACCATATGCTTGCATTTCAGTATTTTAAGTAATTTTTTTAACTTGCTGTTTTCTGTTAGAATCACTAACAGACGATTTGTCACATATATTAGGTGTGTGAAAAAATTATTGGTTGTACACTTTGATGTATTATTAAGTATTCAAATGCTATTGAAAAACTTTAAGTTGCAAGGAAAATTGTCGTCCGTTAACATACAAAATCGATATGAAATCTCACTTTTAAACTATATCATAGCGCCTAGAACCAACTTTAATTGAAATTATTTGCATCCCGGAAGCTTAAAACGATGTTTGCGATCATTAAAATATTGATCAAAAACTGTATCGTAACGGACTTGACATTTGGTAACGGATTTGACCAGGAACGGACTTGACATTTCAACCAAAATGTCAAATTATGGCTAAGTTGTCGAATTTAAAAATTGAACAACAATATGTATTTTCTTAGAGTTGTATAATGAACTAAATTTCGGGATAAAAGTTGAGAAGAAGTAAAATTAATACTAAAATATTTGGTAACAGACTTGACAAAGAATAAAAATACGCACCTGGAAGAAATCTTGTAGAAGTATTGCGAAACGCCACAGCAATACTTCTCGACTCAGGAAAACAAAATGGTACGAAATAGTTACGTCAGTAGTTTGTTAACTGAATACGTGTTACCATCTTTTGACTGCAATAAATACCTTTTTTAGCTCAAATAATCTTAGGGTAAAGGACTTGACAAGAACTGCCGGACAAAATATATTCATACATTTCTCAATGAAAAAAGATTACTATTGTCAATATTCATTATGAATATCATATACTAATAGTCAATGTATAAAAATAATTTGTTGTATATAATTTTTTATACAGTTAAGTATATAAAAAAAAACAGTTGAACTTACGAAAATTGGAAATGGACAAGCGTTTTTGCCTTGATTCTCATTTTTAAAGACCTCTATAAAAATAAATAAATAAATTTCAATAATTTTTTGAGTGATAGAATTTTTTTGGGGGTATTTCTTGCAGAAAATAATTGTTCGCAATGAATTTAAAATATAAATTATGCTTCAAAATCGTCTTTTTAACCTCCGGACAGCAAATGTAAGCAAATTTTGAAAATGACCCATATACACTTAAATAGGCAGACAATAAATAAACAAGAAGTTCTGTCAAGAACTAAACGAGCCTACTTTCCCGTACATCGACATCGGCATTCTAGCATCTGATCAATATTCTCTTGAATATCTGAAACTGAAAATTATGTCAAACATACCTTTATAGCACTTAAAGCTGATTTCTAAAAGCAAAATATACCCCTCTCATCAGATGAAATGGACACGTAAAAAGTAAATAAACGATAAAGTTTTGTTTCACCTTTTAAAGAATGTAACTGTTATAGTTCTTCCGTAGAAAAATTTCACAATCGTTTTCAAAAGAAAAAAAAAATAATAAATAAAATAAAAGTACAAGGAACATAAAAACAGATTTTATCAAAGAAAAGAAAAAAACCCCGTTCGTTAATAAAATGTCTCAAACTTTATTTTTAATCCGTTGCCAGTTGTTAAATATAAATAAAGAATTAAATGCTCTCGTGAAGGAAAAAAATTTTGTAAACAAAAAAAAAAATCGTCTGCCAAAAAAATAAATAAATAAATAAGTAAATAAAATAATAATAATAAATTAAACAAAAAAAATGAATAAATAAACAAAAAATCGTCTGCCCAGTCAGTCTTTCTTTTTTTTTTTTTTAAGCCTGCATTTCCGCCATGTTTGCGGAGTCGGAGTCGGAATCAGAGTCCTCACAGAAGATTTTTCAGAAAAGTACTTTGCATACATTTTTTATCAAAACCGTTTTCTTACAAAGTTAGTTTGAAGGAAATCCGGCTTTAAGTTCAGAATCAACATTCAATTTAAATTTCCCAGTGGGCGCTCAAGTTAAAAAAATTCTGAGCGGTTCATCATTGAACGAAAAATGGTTCAAATTGAAAAGTGAAATATGGGAATGAGTCTCTCCGAGATCTTTCGAACAAAAAAGTTTATTCAATTTGGACGGTTCACTTAAAAGTTATTAGGTGGAGAAAGGTTGCTTGAACGGTTCAATGGTGAACGAAAAAAATGTTCGAATTTAAAATTTAAATGCGGTAATAAAGTATCTTTGCCGAGATGCTTCGAACAAAAAAAAATTGTTTAAATCGGACTGTTCACTCGAAAGTTATTAGGGGTGACAGCTTGTTTGAACGGTTCAATGTTGAACGAAAAATTGTTCAAATCGAAAATGTAGATGCGGGAATGAAGTATCCTTGATAAGATCTTTCGAACAAAAAAAAGTTTGCTCAAAACGGACTGTTAACTAAAGAGTTAATATCGCGGGACAGGTTGTTTGAACGGTTCAAGGTTGAACCAAAAATTGTTCAAATCGAAAAATCAAATAAGGGAATGAGCTGTACTCGCCGAGATCTTTCCAGCAAAAAAAATTTCGTTCAAATCGGAATGTTCTTCCGGGGGGGGGGGGGGGGGTCAGACAGACCGACAGACCGACCAACACACAAATTCCCCATCTCAATACCCTACTTTCAAATTTTTAATTTTTCGATATTTATTTATTTATTTATTTATTTTGTTTCTTTTTGACTTTGTTTTGGACTTGGCGATATTTTTTGAACTTGGCGATGTTTTTTTGGACTTAGCGATATTTTTTAGATGCATTAAGCCAGTTTTAATACTTTTTACGTCTCTTTTATTTTTAACGGGAAAGTAGGCTAAAAATGTAGCAATGAAATAATATTATTCCATTTACAATAATTTCACGTCTAAAATTTATTATCATGTTTGAAACTCATCGTTTTAAAACAATGCATTTTTTTCCTTTTGCATTTTGTGTGTATTTAGTATTTCTTATTGTTCAAAAAATAAATATGCTTATAACAATAAATAACTGCCTTTATTCACCACTGGCAGCATATTTTTTTCAACAGTAACTACTTTGTATTCCATATTTATTAAAGCTTTCCAGTCATATTTTTCAGGTAATTTTCAAAAATTTTCATAGCAGCTTATATTCATGTTTCGGAACTTAATATTTTAAGAAACTTTAGTTTAATATGTATTGGCTTTTTGTTTAAAATTTATTATTAAACACTCTTGAGGAGGAAATATTTTTTTAACTAAGTTTTTCATTTTTAAATTCAATTTTGAAATCTTACTTGAAAAGTAAATCAATCTGATTTGTGTATAATATTAGTTACCATAAGATTCGATAGATGTCGCTCGACAATCACCACCGTTTTTATCTCATGGATTTTGATCAAATGAAACAGCCTGTATAAGACGCTATCTAGTGAAGCCTTGGTTTTACTCTCGCAGTTAGTTTAGCGAAAAAAAAAGTCTGAATTATTTTTATTTTTATTCTACTCCTTACATTGTTATCTTTTCATCTATTTCATACGTGTTCTATTCTTTAAGTTTAAGCAAGAGTTACATGATTATGCAGCGTGCATTATGTTTTTCATCTTTTACAAGTAAAATTTAGTCATGTAATGAGCAGCAACAATGTTATTTAAAATCCAAAAGAAATATATAATGCAAAACATACTTTGCTTACTAATCATATACGCTCCAACAGAAAAAATCTCATACACAGAATTGTATTTAACTCTTAATAGAATCTTATGAATAATTAAAGCGTTTCAAAGGATATGTGAGACTTAGTTCAAAAGATTTTCTCTGGCTTAACTATTTAACATTCATGGAAGTTATTGCATTTTTCCCTTTTGCTAAAATATACGTATTTTAATAAAAGTTATACTATGAAGAGAAAAGTTTTTATTTAAAAGAGCACTTATTTTAAAAATAAGAGGTAGAAATCCTAAATAAAAACATTGTAGTTTAAGAGCAGGTCATATTGCTTTTCTTTATATTCTTTTCTTTCAATTTCACTATATCTTTTGTTTGTAACGAGGTGTAAAAAGAACCACCGCGCACATTTCTCCATATTTGGTCACTTTTTTCCGGTTCTCCTCAGTTTATGATATCCATTCTAAAAACAGAAAAATTGAAACTTCGTCATTAATCGTAAAAGGAGCTACTATAAGAAAATTTTCAGAATATATTTGAGTCCAAAGAATTAATTATCGAACCGAAATTTATGCTTTTTTTAAGGAAGAGCAAGACTGCTATTGTAAACAAAGTGTTAAACTACTGTCGGATTTTCTATGTAAAACCTTCCGCGCATTTACGCATGCGTCAGGTCTTCTCTGATCTTACCAAAATAGGGGTGATAGGTAAGACAACAATAAGGGGAAGAAAATAAGAAAAATTTTGAGTCGTATCATACAACGTGGAATGATGCTAATTTCAAATACACAGTTTAGTTGAATCTGTCAAAGGGATAGCAAATGCAAGTTCTAAATTGAAACCTTCGGAAAGTTTCCCGTCACAACCCATCACCCCTTTTTTAAGTGCAATGGTTCGCGAGTGCTAGGCGCGGTTTTCACGGACGGACAAAATCTCTTCCCATAAATTTGGCACATTGGAAAGGTGTGAACGTAATCATATTGAATTTATAAATGCTTAAATTTTCTTACAAATAATTTAGGTTTTTCTTTTATGAATGATCTGTAAAATTTAAATGTTATTCTTTTAATTGAAATGTTTACCATCTACTGTGACAAACACAAAATATCTTTTCAAATAATTATTTGAATTTATACAAATTGGGAACCAAAAAAATGGAAAACAAAACCTCTAAACCCAATGAATTTGATGATGTCAGTATAAGCAGAAAAAGGATCTTCTTTCAACTGTATGTGTAAGAACTCTTTATACGATACTTTGTGCCAAAATAAGCGTATGTAGCATTGTCGATTACCGAAGTCACAAAAACTTGGAGCTGTTCCATTTTCGTCAAATGCAAATGTTTACTAACATAATACCCCGATACACTAAAGTTTATTTTTACTGGAAACTATTTTTGAAGTTCCGAAGAACCTAAATTTCCAAACACAAATGTTACGTCAATCGTGTTTTACTGCAGAAAAAGTAAAAACTTTAAGGAACATCTTTTAAAAAGTTTTACGTTAAATGTGATTTACATTAGCATATAGAAGCAGACACTTTCTAATATGATTTTTTTTTTAATTTAATTCATTTTTGTTTCATGAACTGTGCATGCATATGTTTTAGTTAATTTTACAACATAACCTCATTCATCCGGCCTTTCATTTGTCCAGAAAAGTAAAAAAAAACTTCGTTTCAAACACTCTAACTCCTAATTGTTTTTCTTAAACATGAAACTAAAAAAAAGGGAATAGGTATGCAGAGAGAGAAATGGTATACAAAGATTTTTCTCCCAGGTTCTTCAGTAGTTCAAAAAAAGAAAAAAAGATGAATGTATGATATTCATGAACATTCAACATTTTCCAGCATGCAACTGCTGCTATAGTAACTAAGTAATGTCGAACTTTGATGAATATGCTTCACAGACAGCAGTCATATCACGTCCTACGCGTTCATAGTTTTTAAATGAGAAAACATTCCCCTTGGGAAGGTGTGGTCCCTTTTCACAGACAATCGATAGCGGATGGAATTCAGATTAACTTGAGACGAGAAGGCTTCGCTGTACGTGATTTTATCATACTTTTTTTTCTGATTTTGCTCTATATCATACTTTAGTTTTTGACATTTTCTTTTTAGAAATATTAATAATGCTAATTTTTGTTTCTGGATTTTTTGGAGATTATTTTCTTTTTCTCTCCTTTTGTATAATTTGTAAATTATGCATGATTTTCCATTTCTTCAACAAATGAAAACTCACACTGATTTAAAAATGATATTAATCAATGCAACAAAAGCACAAATTAACATTTTTTCCGCTTACAAATGATGACGCTTTATACATCTTATTTACTTTCCTTTTTTTATATATAAATAGTATTTGATTGTTTTCTTCTCAAATTATATCTAGACTTACAAAGTGACGAAAGTCGTTTCAGTGAAGCGAAAACCTAAAATTTCAGTGAACTTTTCATAATTCTATTAGCAGGAACTGAAAAGGCTTAACGATTATCTTTCTGTTAAATTTTGAAAAAAGAAAGAAAAATGTATTCTTTATTTGTGGGAATTACAAGGTAACAGAGGTATCTATTGTTGCGCACAACATCCTGCAAAGGCTCCTAATAGGTCGCTGCATGAATGTTACGACTAATATGAAGTCTGAACGGTTTATGACATAAAGCTCATAGAAATGAGTATAATACTTATTTCTATGATGAGATAATTAAACATAATTTAAAAAAATATTTCTTACAAGCAGAAAGGAGTTTTTACAGAAAAACAATTATGTTTTTAAGTAACAAAATGCTATGCTTGTTTTTCAAATATGATAAAAGGTTTCGAAAGTTATAATTTCATTATAGCGAAATAATGATGCACTGTAAAAAATGAATGTAGTATTTACAGGATAATACAGCTAATTTAATAGTAATAAATTGTAAATGTGCTAATTTTACAGTAATAATCTGTAAAAATTGCTAATTTTGCTGTAATAGTCTAAAAATTGCAAAATTTGCAGTAATAAATTGTAAAATTACTAATTTTACAGTTTATTACAGTGCATTTTACAGTTTTAAACTGGAACCTCCGTTTCCAGTATTATACTGTTGCTTTTACAGTATAATAAAGCTACATTTTACGGCAATTAAGTGTAACTTTGCTAATTTTACAGAAAGAAACTGCAAAATTGCTAGTTTTAGTTTATTACTGTACATTTTACAGCTTTAAATTGGAACCTCGGCTGCCAGTATTATACTGTAAAAACAACAGTTAATTTTTTGCAGTGTTGAATAAAGTTTTTTCAAATGTTTGATGGCGTAACTACCATTTTACATTCGAAATAATTAAAAACCAAAGCCGCAACAGTTTTAAACTCCATAAGAATAATTTATGCCTACTCTGATATTTACGTTTTTAAAGCAATTTCTACTTTGTCTACTCTTAATATGCATCTATGCATTCTCTCACTTAACACTTTCTCGCCCTCCTTTGAAGTATGTCGTTTTGTACATTATTTCAACTTTGCTGATGCCGGTTATTTTAATCGCACTGATTTTAAGCAGGCGAGGGAAAATATTAGCTCGTGAGCAGGGTTTTAATTAAGAGAAAATTCTTAGAATTTTGTGAATAAGCACTTGCGTTGAGAAAATTCTTAATTGTCCGAAATTGAAGTTATCCATACTAAAGTGATATTTTCTAGATTGCGTCATCATTGTTGTTTTTTTCTTTTACACACATATTTTTGCATGCACTCTTTTTTAGGAATTAAATGGGTTAATTAAACATAATTTTTAAAAGTATGTTTCACAAAAAAAAAAGGAGTTTTTACAGAAAAACAATTGTGTTTTCAAGTAACGAAATGCTATGCTTGCTCTTCAAGTATGATAAAATATTTCAGAAGTTATTCTTGCAACTGAGCTTTCGATCGTGTGCAGATTAGTTTTATAGTCTTTTCTTGCTTTGAATGAAATGAGCTGAAGTGAAGTAAAAATGAGACAAAAATAATAACAATTGATGGAACGAACAGACACAGTTGATTTTTGATGGAACATTCTGAATTGATTTTTGAGATATAAATAGTTAATTCTAATGTAATATTTTATAAAAATGATTTCTCTTTTCGAATATTTTCTTCACAACAGCGATACGATGCAAGCGCCCATATGAAGCTGAAAGTCAGTAAAATTTACCTTCATAAGATTATTTTAAAAGATCCGCTAACACTGTTATAATTTAATTATAGCGAAATAATGATGTAGTATTGCCATGCCTTTATACATTGCTTTCCGCACTTGTTTTAATCCATATTAGATTTATTTCCAAATATATTAACTTTCTCTAATGATTCGATATTTACTTTCGAGTAAACTATTATAAGATTAGAAAGATTCTTTGCTGGGAAAGGAGGAAAGAGGGTACAGTCCGTCAGTGAAAACCGCACCTAGCACTCGGGAACCATTCCACTTTAAAAAGGATTGATGGATTGTGAGTGGGAATATTTCGAAGTTTTCAATTGAAGGGCCAGGGGGAAAAAAGATGAAAGTTACTAAAAAGCGATTTCGAGAAAAACAAAGAACAAAGATTGATTTCTCGTAGCTCTTTATGTAGTTTTTCGAGTTTTCATGCACATTTAGGTCGCTTCTCATCTTTTTTCCCTCTTGTTGTTCTACCAGATGATACTAGTCCTTCATAGCCCCTAGATAGCGCTAATATCTCAAAATTGACGAAAAAGTGACTTTATCTTCTTTCGCCCTGGCCCTTCAATTTAAACTTACATTTTTGCTATTCTTTTGACTTTTATGGTACTCAAAATCATTTATGCTCAATCACTGAGTCTATATTGACATTCACAAATTAAGAGGTTTGTTTGAAAATTCAAACTATCATTTTCGTGGAAACTGACAATTAATATATTTCCTATTAGTAGAAAGTATTTTTTTCATAACATCTACAGGGTATTAGAAAGAAATTTAGAGCAGAAAAATACCTGAAACATGTCTTATTACTTGTTTCATAATATTAGCAGAATTTAATGTAAAAAAATAATGAATGTATCACCTACAATAAACATATTTAGCTAATTTCTATTTGTTCCTACACTGTATATCTTTTCAGTCTAACTATTAAATATGATAAATTTTACTAAACTTTTAAGTGTCTATAAAACGTTTAGATTTTTAGTTACACAGCACTAACTTTTGACCCAAACTTTTTTTAAAGTTATTAAGTTAAGTAAACGTTTTTGTTAACTTATCCTTTTATTGAAAAATTAATAATAATAATAACTTTCATGCTCATAGATGTGTCTGTTTCAACAGAGCAAAATAACATCTCATGTAATAGTAAAAATATATAAAAGGTTACTTGATTTTGTATGAAAGTTTTGTTAAAAGTAAATCATGTACATAGATATTACGCGTCAGAACTTCCAACTAACTAAAAGCAAAAGCAGGAAATTTGTAAAAAATATCGAAAGCATAAAAGGACTTTTTAAAACATTCCTATTTCATATTCCTCATACATTTTTGCGTATGAAATATGCATTATTATGTTATAGTATTACATTTCAGACCTTATCTTTTATTCATAAATATTTATCACTTTTTGAAGCATGCTGCAGCAACAGCTACTGACATTAAAGTTTCTAGATAAGTACAAGTAAAGCATAGCGTTTCATTGCACACATTAAATTCATGGATAAACTTGTTTTTCAAAATGAGATGCGACATTTTAACCATATTTCGGGATTTATTCCTGCGTAGTCTGAATATTTTTTTATAAGTGATGCTAGGAAATCCGAAAGTATAATGTGTCTAGAATAAGTTTTGATTTCGTTTTAGATGCATTTATTCACTTTTATGACGAACTTATTTAAAGTAGCAATTGTGCTTAGAAGTCCAGCGAAAATATTTTAATGATTTTTTTTTTTATTTATTATTTCAACACTTAGTAGATTTTTCACACATTTGACCTATTTATCCTCTTCCATCCAACCTTCCATTTGACCCTCCATACAACCATTTTGGAATTCGATTTAAAAAAGCTTTAAAAAAATTTTAAAGGGAAATCCCGTTATAACGAATACCATTACAATGAAATAAATTTCCTGTTCCGATTTAGCTTTCATTGCGTTAATTCGATTCCATTACAACGAAATTCTCGTAACAGCGAACAAAATTTGCTCTCCCTCGAAGTTCGATGTAACGGGATTTCACTAAATGCACTTTTTCAGCAAATGTATAGCAGAAATATGTTGATGAAATTTAAAGGATAGCCAAGGTGGCCACCAATAGGATTTCACGGGAGATCATTTTAACCTCCTAAAAGTTACCTTATTTGGTAATTGAAGGGCTTGGAGGAAGAAGGGGTTATGTTACATTAAAAAAAATAAACACTCTGAACAATGACAAAGAATGGATACAGGTAAGCAAATAAAACTTGGTACATTAAAAAGTACGGTGAAAATGTGCTTTGGGTCCCTGCTTGGTGCATTTTCAAAAAATGCCAACTGGCGCGTTTTTCCTTGTGGTCTCGCGGAGTTGAAAGCTCTGAGAGACATTATACAAATAGCCAGGGTTACCACGCTTAGCACGCCTATCGCCCATTTGGCGAGAAAAGGGACCCAAAGCACAGATTAACCAAAAGTACACGTCATTAGATCGACTTCATATGCACACTAACGACAAAACAAAAAAGCTGCAACAACAAAACTTTGAACTTTAATTACTCGCAATTTCTGTTTTGTCACGTAACCCCTTCATCTCCCAAACCCTTCAATTATGTCTAACAATTTAGAAAATTCAGAAATAAAATTGCAATATTGCAATTTTTAAACGTGCGAATGTTTCTCTTCATTTGTTGTACGCATGTGAGCACACCCGTGCTTTATAATTCGGCAAATTTCGCTGTAGAGAATTTCCTTTTCTTTTCCAAAAAATTTGAGTTTGAAGCGTCCCTGGCCAGTTATACATTTCAGAATTTGCTTTCTTGCTTTATTTTAGTCACGGCAATAAAATACTTGTACGAAATTCTTTGGAATGCTAAAAACTTCAGAAGGTTCATTTCTCATGACCAACTTTCACATATAAAAAAATAAGGGAAATCAAAAAATGTCAGTGCCACACCTTGTCTGAATTTTAAAATAATGGCTCTTAAATTGCATGTGAAAATTAAAGTAAGAACTCGTTGAATTTATAGTGAAACGAAAAAGAAAATTGTATTCCTATAATTTTTAGGGAATTAAAAACTTAAGCAAACTGACATGCTTCTTTTTGTTTTTAAATAGCAATTATTTTTATAGATTCCACTGTTTGCATTTACTCATTATTTTCTTACAGGTTTTACCATTGCGCCTCGACTTGGAAACTTTTCACGGCGACAGTTTTCAAACTGTTCAGAAGAGGTTCTATCAATATCTGTACGTATACTTCGTTCCTAACTTACAATTGGTTACAAAAATGTATTATGTGAAGCAATTACTAATTTTGTGTCTACTGTCTACCATTTGCATTGCATTAATGATAATTTGAATAAAGAGTCGGAAAATACAGGGAAAGGACGTAAAAAAAAAGGGTTTATTATCTAAGTTTACAAAAAAATAACGTATGGATGAATGAATAACAAAGATGTAAATGATCGTTTAGAAAAAATATTCTGAAATGCTCTAGAAAATACAAAGCACATATTTTTATTTCTTCATTATTTTGGTGGCGTAGGTATTTTAGTTACGCCTGACTCATGTGTTGTCAGGAAAGCCACATACTATATTACAATAAGAAGGCATTATACAACTAAACGGTTTTTCATATACTTTTAAAAAGTTTGACGGTAGTAGTTAAACGGTGCTTTTAAACTGCATTAATATAGCGTGCAAATATATTTCTTAGGAGTTATTTTAAACCTCGCCATTCTTTTTCTTTTTTTTTCTGTTTTGTGGAAATTCTGTATCTGAGATGGTGAGACTTGTAGAGGAGTAAAATAGTTTTCTTCCTCTCTTGATAAAATGTTGCAAGGTTAATCATATCGCATACAGAGAATGAAAGGGACACTTTTTTTTAAGTCTATGGGAATTTAATGTGAATGCAATTTAAAAAGGGCGCCTTTCGTTCTCGGTATGCAATATAATATCACGGATGTGTCAGTTCCAAGTGTTATCATAGCGAAATCTAAACCTTTGGAGTACTTAACCGCTTGATTTTGTTTTTCGCATGATTTATAGGTGGTTTTGTTGAGTTACTTCAAAACAAATAAAATATTATACAACAATGAAAAAAATTTTAATTTCGTTTTGGATTCAATGACTAAAGTCCTTTAGGCTTATTAAACTGTAACGCACAGCGCCAGCTATAACTACTTATCCTGTAACTACAGTCACCAATCCGCTTAAGAGACTGATTTCTGTCCGAAGGGTTAAATGCTCAAAATTTCTGTTGGGGAACTTAAACACGCTATCATAATCTCTGTCTGATTTGTTGGTTCAGTGACGATGTTTTACACTATTATACACTGATTTAACACTTAAAAAAAAAAGTTAAAAGTCAATTGAAAATAATGACCAGATAATGTGTCTAAATTATCCCAGGTAGCACAAAAAACGTTTAAACGTTTTATAAACGTTTTTAATCCGTTGTCACAACGTTAATAACCATTTTACAACCTTTAAAAAACGAAGTGTGCTACTTGGGATGCCTGTAAAGTATCTGGCAAATAGCAGAAAAGTTTTCAGCTAGTTAGTAACTTTTCTGAAATTTACTTGAAATATTTCTACAGAATTTAGAAAACTTCCCTAGGAGAGACAGTTGCGTTTCTTTTGAAAAAGTCCGAAACCTTCTAAGAAAACTGACATACGTTTATTGTATTCGCTTCGAACAATCTTGACTTACCAGGAAAGTCCCTGAAGCATTTAAGCAAAGAAGGCTAAACCTAATGCCACATGCAATGCAAATACCTAACACCTTATTTGCCCGCAGTTTTGCAAAGTTAAAAGTATACAAAGACTGCACTCACTCCAGGGTCCACAACTCGTGGTTTAACCAAGATAGGGCCCTGAAGAGCGCTCTGTTCTTTTTGAACCAGAACCAAGGGTCGAGCAAACCCCGGCCCAGCACCCCCAGAGGTATCGTTTCACTTGGAGGACTTTGTGATCACGACATTTTTAACGTCCTCCCTGTCACCATTAATCAAGACGATGGATCATTGATCGGCTGGGATCAGCCCGGGTCCCTCCGGTCACGAGTCCGACGCCTTACCGATCGGACTACTACGGCCCAGTATACAAAGACTACACTGCGCATTCATTTGGAGCTTAATCATGGCTGTAAAGGAGCTGAAAGGGAAACATCGAATAAAAAATCCGAGTATATTTTGACACTAGAAACCGAAAATACTTTTTTCTACCCCGAGAAGTCTACTTTCATGCACATTACAGCAGTTCATTAAACTTTTCAAAAAAATACTGTCTGATTTTCTTAGGTAAAACCTTCCGCGTATTTAAGCATGCGTCAGGTCTTCTCTGATATTCCTTGATTTTTACAGGTGAAGTGTCACTCCGCCCTTCAAGGAGAGAACTCTCCTTTGTTCAGTCACCGATCCAAGTGCTGTTCCTTCGGCATCTACAATTCCAGCCATCACCACCAACCCTGCATCTTCACAGGTAGAGGCCAAATGTCCAAACAAAGTCCAAGCGCAACTGGCCGTAAGGAGCTTTTTGTGTTTGAATGAAATGAATGCAGACAGTTTTGCACCTTCAGAGTTTAATGTTAGAACCGAGAAAGAATTGAGAGTGAATTGCCACGCTAACTGCGACTGCAACAAATTAGGTTTAATTGTTGTAAGAGCAGTTCCTTTTGTAGCTCTAACTTCAAAAGTATTTCGTCTTAAGTAAATTTTTATACTTTTTAAAATGACGCAATGAACATTTAGGTTATTTCTCAAGCGAATTCTTAAAATCGGAGTTGATAATAATACTGTTCCAAATTTTCAAATGAAACCCAGCCATTGTTTACCAAATACCGTCAATGAATTTTGATCTACAAAACATCCAAGAATTAAATAAATAAACAAATAAAATAATAATACATATAATACTAGCATTTACATTTAAAAATCCATTTTAATAATTTGCTTCCCGAACATTCATCTCAAAATCCTAAAAAGCAAAATTTTTCAAAAAAAAAAAAAAAAACAAGAGAAAATAGTGAGTCAGTACAAATGATGTAGTTAAATTTTAAAAGAAATTTGGAATTCAAATGACGAAAATAATAATTTTTAAAAAGTATGTTGTTAAATTATCATGTCTTTAAAAATTTCTATTACCATTTTCATGTACATTTAATCTTAATCGTATTTAAATTCTTCAAAATATTTGACAGAGTCTTTCCTACTAATTGCAAAAAACTTTTAATTCTGATGCCGTACATGCAAATATTTGGATTTTTTTTTTATCTGTGAAAATTGTAACGACATTTAATTATTACTTCGCAGGAAAAAAATAAAAATTTTTTTGATGAAATGTGGCTGTTGCTTTTCAGAATTGGTGCTTGAAATCTTAAGATAAGATTGCTCAAATGTCTGATTAAAAATGTATTTTGAAAAGTAAAAAAAAAAAAGTTTCTCCAAATTTCTCCAAAGGAAAATGAAAGTCTGTTTCATTTTCTCCCATCTATTTTTCTCAAAAACGCTTAACTTTGATTAAAATTGGAAGAAAGTAAATTTCATTTTTCAAATTTTAACGTTTCGTAGTTTTTTTTTTTCTTATTGCAAAGACGTCTTTAGCTCAGGATGAATGCTCAAGAAACATATTTAGAAAATTGATTCCAACGCTTAGAATCTTGGAATAATTATATTTCTACCTTCTCGAACTGTAGAAAGAAAGTTCTTGTTTCGAAAAATTTTAAAATTCTTCAAACTTTGTTGATTACTTTATTTCTCTTACCTATTAATTTTAGAAAGTAGTAACATTCAGAAGCGTTCAGAAGCCACATGCAAATTAATTTTACTCTCCAAATCTTGTTGTGGTAATTTTTAACATACTGTAAAAAATGAATGTTGTTTTTAAAGTATAATACAGCTAATTTTATAGTAATAAACTGTAAAATTTACTAATGTTACTGTAATAAACTGTAAAATTGCTATTTTTCAGTTTATTACTGTACATATTACAGTTTTAAACTCGGACCTTTGCTGACTGTTAAATTTTACTGCAATTAACTAAATTTGCTAACTTTATAGGTTGAAACTGTAAAATTGTTAGTCTTACCGTTTATTACTGTGAATTTTGCAGTTTTAAATAGGAACCTAGGCTGCCAGTATTATACTGTAAAAACAACAGTTTTTGCAATACAGCAGTGGAATACTGTTGAGAAATTATTCAAGTGGAAACAATTATTAGAATTTAATTTCTAGACAAACAAATTCTGTCCTTTCCATTAAGTGACTATAAGACGAATGTTTCAAAAAGTGTTTTAAAGTGGGGGTGGTTGATGAAATAGACACACTGAATTTGCCTTCCATTTCTAGAATCAAAGGAGGAACTTATGTCCTCTCCAAGAGTATCAAATTTCCTCACTAGATGACATCTACCAACTCAACAATATAACTGATTTAGTCTAACTAAAAATAGTAAACACTGTAGTATTTTTATTTATTATTTTGAGGGTATTCTTCTTATAGTAGATGCTATTTTAGTTTAAACAAAAATTACACCTTTAGTGAGCATTCGGATTGGCTAGTTAAATTATTACACTTCGCACTGACAAAACAGTTGAAAAACGGGTCACCCTATTCCATACAAAATTTTAAGAAGGAAATGCAATCTAATCTCTTTAAGTCCAGCTCGCTCGAAACGAATAACTGTTAATACAAACTACATGTGCGATCCCCGTTTGATGGTATGATATTTTTTTTTTCTGTCGGACGACAAGACTATTCGCCATACAAAGAATCTGATTGCGCAACTTGAGCTATCGTGCATTTGTTTCCTCAACGCTGTCGTAAGTCCAGTTTGAAATTATAAAATTCCTCTTTTCCGCCCCCTCCCCCCGCCACGTGAATTATGGCTCAGTGTTCCTTTTTATTCTTGTTGGCATGGATGGGTGCTTTTACCCGTCTTAATTTACAAAAACAAGTTAGAATCATTCGGAAGAGCACATTCTTTAGCTACACTGTTACTACTACAGGTTGCACCGTTGTTGCACCAGCGTGTTCACAAACCCTTGAAGATGCCATTTGGCTCTTTAGGGTGCCATGGGTCACCCATAAGGTGCCACAGGGAGCCAAAATGCAACTTCAAGGGTTCCATATAAGAAGTCAAGTGGCACCGTTCAAAGGGTGCCGCTGGTACTACAACGTTTCACCCTTAAAGGTGCCTTGTGCAACCTGTAGTTTTAACAGTGTACAGTAAAGAAAAACTTCAGTAAGAAAGACATTTGTAAATTTTAAAACACGCTGTGTTAAAACTTAAAATAATTCCTGCTTCATCAACAACTAACATCCAAGTTATTTATTTTTTATAGAAACATCCACGCACTTGTCAGTGGGGTACGAGCTACTGTCTTGCCTGGGTTCTAATCTCCGTCTCCAGTGCGAGCAGAATGTCACGTGTAACGACCGCGTCCAATGGAGACGGATCTCGGACGACCGTACGTTCGAAGGACACGCCCTCCAGCTACGAAATGTACACCAGAAAGATAGTGGTACTTACCAGTGCGAAGTGGTGGACCGCCACGGGAGGATGAAAGTCAAGAAGGAAGTCACTCTTACAGTTCAATGTAAGTTCATTGTGGAAATAATAGTCGTTCGAGTTTTTCCGAAATCCCGTTTATATTTTAAGGGTTAACGGCTGTCACAAACAGAATTATTTGGTACAACGTTTGTTCAATGAACTATGCTCAATTTACTATTAACGTACATTGCCGATGCGTCGGGTGAAAATTCTTCCAAACTCAGAAACGCTTTAAAAAGCATATGCTGGCTGTGCAGCGCAGTGCTTTAGCATGACGGTAGTGTTTCCATGTTTTAAAATTTCTTAGCAAACGGAATATATATTTTTGGAAGAGAGAAAGCCTCAATTTACTGAACGAAACACCGAATTTTACTGAGTGATAAAATACGCGGATTCACTCAGATACATCTAATGAGAACAGATCGTGTTAGTGTATCAGGTGGTATACCGATCTAGTTATCTCACTCAATATTTAGCAATCAATATTTAGCAACACATCAACTAAGTATAACAAACAAATGATGTCAATGTTCTCATCTATTGCATAGATATTTAGATCGGTACATTTTCTGCTACACTTACTCGTATACTGAACAAACACAAAGCGTCATTAAAAAAACGGAATTTCGAAATAATTCTTAAACTTGCTGAACTCTGAGGATTTTTTTTTCTAAATAAGGAAAGTTTTGGGAGGGCTCTGCGATTTCATATCGAAGTTCCAGTATATCAAATTGCAGGAATTTTTTTTGGAACCGAAAGGTGTCACGAAATGGCTAGTTGCACACCGACTTGATTTACTCTTTAAAATACAGAAACGATGCATTAAGTATAAGCAGAGATATTTTTTGGCAAAAAGTTCTACTGTCTGTCACTTTATCACTGCACACTGGGATTTTCACGGATGGATCGAAAATATGTGATGGAACCGGCTCAGCATTTACTCACATCTCCAACAATAAGGTTGTCTACGATTGGTCAGCCAAACTTACAGCGTATAATTCAGTATTTCAAGCGGAGCTTTTTTCAATCTTTCACGCTTTACTTTATATTGCATCAGAAAACATTACCTTCAACACTACAATCTTCTCTGATAGTTTATCTTCGCTTAAAGCAATCAAAGACCCAATGCATTCTTCAAAGTTAGTCAGAGACATTCAATCCCTCTGCAGAGAACATCCAAACATAAATCTATCCTGGGTTAGAGCCCATAAGGGACACTTTGGCAATGAACGAGCCGACTTTTTAGCTAAAACTGCAGCAATGAACCCAGCGCATTCATTAGTATTCAAAATTCCTCTACCAAAATCTTTCCTCAAACATCACCTTTGGTCTAATCTTCTTCAAAATTGGCAGGAAATCTGGGACACTGCAGAAACCGGTCGGAGAGTTTACGAAATCCTACCAAAAGTCAAGCTAAAACCACGATGCAAACATCCTATGGAAGTACAATTTCTCAGTGCACATGGTCCATTTCCTTCATATCTGCACAGATTCAAAATAATAAGCTCACCATTATGTGTTTGCAGCCAACTTGGAACTCCTGAACATTACGTATTCAATTGTCCATTAACTAGCTCTTTCCACTGCATATATAATTCCAACCTTCCTGTATCCAAAAATATAGCTCATATTCTTCATCATCCAGCTACTCGCAAGAATATTCATAAAATAATGTTTTTACTCAGCACTCAAATAGAAGACTTCAAATATCCCGCCTAAAAACTTCAAATGTTATATTTTTGTCTTTTTCTGTAAATATCAAAATTGTTTTTCCTTTTATTATTATTTTTTCCATGTAATTTGTTTTGTTCATTCCTCCCAGCCACCACATCCGGTTAAACCCTCATCAGGGTAGGTACGGTGGTGACTGGTGGGGTTTAAATAAATAAATAAATACTGTCTCTCATGATTCTCTCACAAGTTCGCTTAGATTCATTAATAAACAGGTTTGTCGTGAAATAGGACTAACGTTAATCTTCTGAATTTCTAACGGTATGGAACAGATTTATTCTTGCGTTTTTGGTATTGTCGAAGTCAAGCATTTCATGTAAGAGCGCCTATGTCTTGTGAGTGCAGAAATGTTAGAAGCCGCAAAACTATGGGCCATTAACAGAAATGAAATATCAAATCAATCCTCTACTTAAGTCACGGATTCTCGATTTTGGTAACCAACTTATGGTCATTTCTTAAGTGAACGAGGTGTTCCACGAACCCTGAAAATCCCCGGTGAAAAAACATCCATAAACATTTATAACTACAACTTCAATGCTTTTTCCCTAACCCAATAATAATTCTTCATTTTCCCATTACAGTTCCTCCCATCATCACAGTGCCAAATAAGCCTTCCTCCGAGCAGGAAGACCATCTGGAATGCTCCAGCGAAGCGGTGCCAAGAGCGACCATCAAGTGGTACAAAGGCTCAATGCTCCTGCATCCGACTTCCCTGAGCTACTCCATCTTGTCAGAGTCCTCCCATTGCACAACCCGATCCATTCTCTTCTTCAACAGTTCTTCCTCGGTTGGTCAGGGGGCGGCGATGTTCGAGAACTACACCTGCGTTGCTGAGAATGACCATGGCTCCTCATCGGCGACCATGCTTTTTGAAGGTAAGGCTTATTCTTTTGAACGAGATGAGTCCCTAATACGTATGTGACGATTGAAGGGGCAACTGGATAAAGTTGATATGCGACATTTTTTTTTTAATTTCTAGAAACAATTTTCAAAAAAATGTTGTTTTTTAATGGATTTTTCTCAACGGGTAAAACGGAGCTACATTCTTAGTTACCAACGATTTTTGTGACTAAGGGGAAATAATACGGATGGACTTATCCCAACGATTTCTGTGACTAAGGGGAAATAATACGGATAGACTTATCCCCTTCATTCATGGTAAAAAGTAAGTTTCAAAAATTGTCACATATCACCTTCATCCACTTGCCCCTTCAATTGCTTGAGTGAACCCTGAACAGTGTGAACAGAACTGTGGCCAGATATCATGGGCTTTAAAAATTCATTACTAAGGAAAATTGTTGAAACAATTGAAGTAATACTGCAAAGGCAGTTTGAATTACAGATCGTTATAAAAGGGAAAAAACAGGGTACAGGAGATTTTGACAGAAACTTTGTATTAACAACAGAAAATATTAATTTACCTCCTGTAGTTGAAAGGTTTATAAATATGTGTTTTCAAAACAAAAAAATTAAGGTGAAGAATTATTTGATCCTAATTTAAAATAGTTCATTGGATATGTGAGAAGATTGTTTAATCTTATATCTTTAAACGAGCAATTCTTGTATGTATTTCGGATCTCTTAAAACGGCTCTAACGATTTTGATAAAATTTTGTATTTAGATAAGGTTTTGATTTTTGAGTTCATCTACATCGGCGTTTTTTCTGTAAAAACGCAAGTTTCCACAAAAAAAACCCGTTTTTTGTGCCTTCATTTAAAGTTTGAGAAGCTTTCTTTCACAACGTTTTCTTATGATTGCTATTATTATTGTTACTGTTTCATAGCAGCCACGTTTTATAAAAACAATGGGTTTCATATTTATGAAATGTGTTAATTTTGTGTGTTTTCAGCACTCCTAGACGATGTGACTTTAGAAGAAGTACCGGAAGAGAAACGGCGCTTCAACGTGACTGGCTTCATAGTAGGCATGCTCCCACCCCTCTTCATCTCTTTTTACATCATCGTCAAACTGGGATATCGTTCCAGATACGCTGAAGAAAGAGGCGAAGACGATGGGTTTCGAGAGGAACCATTCTTCATCAGTTACTGAGTGTAAAAAATGTTTTATCATACTGTGGAAGATTGCGAAATGTTTTTAACTCTGACTCACAATGCATAATTTTGTAAAGAGTCATTTAAATAATCACATAAATAAGAATATAGGACAGCCTCGTTAATCCGGCCCTCGTCGGTCAGCATATGTGGATAATCCGATTCAAATCTAAAGACTGTATTATTTTTTATTTATTTACTTATTTATTTATTTATTTATTTATTTATTTTTGATGAAAATGTAAAATTTTTAATTAATGTTTGCAAGAATGTAACTATAAGAACTTCAATCATTCGTACTTTTTTTTGTAACCCATTAAAGATAAAGATCAATTCCATTTTCATTAATTTATCATTTGTTGAGCAAAAAATTCTACAAAGACTTAAAAAATGTTAATCTCCTGCTTCATTTCATGAGCTTTATGAGGACTATAGACTTTATTTCTATTTAATAGCTTCAAATTTTGAAGAATTTCCAGAAACAAAATATTATTTTTTATCTCAGCAATGGACGTATCTTAAGAGAAAATGAAATTATTTAAGTATTGTTTACGGAAATATTCAAAACGTAATGGCGCTATATAGCAGCAGACTTCACGCTCTTTATAAGTACCTGCACAATGAAGCAAGAAACTAACATTTTTAGAGACTTTGGTAGTGTTTTGTGAGCAACAATTGATTCCCCTGTTGTTGTGAAATTTCCTTAAAGTGCTTGAGTATCGGTGCTCTGTTTCAATGCCACACTGGTTTTTCAAACAGAAGACAGTTGACTAATTATCTATTGAGAAAAAGTGTGATTTTCTCCTTTTTGTTTTCCAATGTCTTGGAAACATTATATGTAATTTTGTAAGCCATACTACCCGGATTATTTGGATTTTCGAATACCCGGACGGCTTTTGATCCCAGTTAGCCTTGATAAACGAGGTTAAATTGTAATGATTTTTCCATCGCTCTGAATTCTGTACCTCAGAACCAGACTAACGTAAGTCCATTTTCGTCATTTTTCAGTAGAGGGGAAAAACGATGTATTCGACAATCGTTTTTCCCCTCTACCGAAAAATGACGAAAATGGACTTACGTTCGTCTGGTTCTGAGGTACAGAATTGACAAGATAATTATTATGTATTTTTATTTGATATTACTTTATATAAACTCTAAAAGAAGTTAATATTGAATTTTATAAAAACAGATTAATCTTTACTGCTTTTCATTTACTGCTGAAGCTTTTTACGTAGTATTTTATGCAATGACAAATTGGAACATTTGTTTAAATAAATGTCGAAAAAACCTTTCCAGATTAAATGAGGGATTCTTGCCATTTTTTATAACTACTGATGCTGTAAATAAAAAGTCATTTGTCATTAAACAGTTTACGTGTTTAAGAAGAATTTCAAACGTTTTCAATCGTTATATATTTAGAATGCCATTCAGAATCTTAAACGTGATCATTGTTAATGATTATTATTCCAAACAATTCACCGAAATTGAGGCAATGACGTGCTGTTTTTTCTTTGTGCATATTGTCTACAATTTCCTTACTGAAAGGACAAATAATAATTAGAAAAAAAACGTACTCTTTTTTCCATTTTTTACACTTGGCTGTTTTACTTTTCAAGAAATATCTTTTCAGAAAAGAATTTTCGCATTCGTTATATATATTTTTGTAATCAATAAGTGAAAACTGAAAGCAGCGTTTCCACTAATTTCAATTCAGGTTTAGTCGAAACTCCCCTGAACTCCATTCTGTCTGAAGTGGAACATAGATTCAAATTACATGTTTTCGAAATTTTATGCAAACCGGAGTAACTTTTACACCAGAGAACATCGCAATAATTTTGCTTGTCTTCAAATATTTGCTGCAGTGTTTTCCTTCAATCTAGAAATTATTATGAAAATGATTATTCATATTTATGCTTGAAATCCAAATTAATTTCGTTTCATTTAAAGCTCCATTTATTAGTAATTATTTAGTATTCTCAGTAGCACCAATATTCTTGCTTCCTTCTGATGTATATAAAAGTAATGAAAGCGAGAATATCGGCAATCAAAATTGAGATGACAGCTAAATGCCGTAATAAACACAAATAGTGCAAAACAAGAATGGAAAAACGATCGTCAAACATGCAATCTATCTTAACATTGTCTTATGAAATTCCTTCCAATTAAATAAACACTGTATTGTGGATAATTTTCAGTAAATACAATTTATCATCAAGATCTTCAAAGCTTAACTGCTTAACTAACTATAAGCTTAACTGCTTATCTAACTTTCTTCATTACTGATGAATTTCAGTTTTTACTGCACTCAGCGACCTTTTAATATTTTAAAAGATGAATCATGTTTTTCTTAAGAAAAATTAAGGTTCCACAAACTCTGCTCTAGATAGCTCTGTACCTATTAAACCTCTTCAGATATTTGGTAGCCCGGATAACTTCAAATCGAATACGTGGAAATTGGGATTATTGAAACATGGGGAAAAAAGTGAATATGAAGCTGAACTCATAATCGGGAGGTTTCGGGTGCGGAGCCCTGCTTCGACAAACGACCACCGACTAAATGAGGAGTGCGAGCTCGTGAAATGGCTAAGTTTGGGGGCTGGTGGCTTTGAGTTAACTCTGCCCTTCAGTACCATGACGGTATTGTGCTTTGGCAACCCACTTGACATTTATTTTCAATAAAAAAATTAATAAATAAAAATTGCAGATGCGGAGATTAATGAGGTGCTAAGTTTGCATAACTAGGCCCAGGAAGAAAATTGAAAGTTTTATTGCAACAAACACTACTTGGAGGTAAAAAGAGTTTTCAGAGAAACACGTAGAAATTAAAGGCAGAAGAGGGCAACTCCGAAAAGTAAGGCAGCAATAAGGGTAGAAATCCGACATTTGCAGACGTAGAAACGGCTTGTTCCTTTAACTCTACAATAAAGGCAATGTTCTGAAGGGAGCGAAAAGTTTCCAGGAATTCTGCACCCATGATGATTTCGGAAGACCCCAGGACAATCCATAGATTTAGCAAGAATGTACGGAAAGTACACTCAGTGGATATTAGAGCTTTGAAACCGAGTCTGATGTCCTATTCACTTGGCCCCCGTGGCTTATTGAAAATTTCAACTGCAACTACAGTAGTTATGACCGGAGGAAAGATCAGCGGTTGTCGCCTGATCGGTAAGGCGTTGGACTCGTTAACTGGACCGTGACTGCCTGCGACCCTATCGGGACCTCCGTGACTCGCGCGCGAGGGAAGGAGCCCGAGCGAGTCACGGAGGTCCCGATCCTATACAATCGCAGTCAACTATGACTGGACAGTACATGCTTCGTGTACTCTGAATGACACTGTGCGCATTACATCTGTTGTGGTTCCTAAGTAGTGCTCCAAGTTCCCATTTGAAATCAATATTTCTGGCGGTGCTGGATCAGGAGTTTATTAGCTCCTCAGAGCCCCATACAGCGGACTAAATCACTTGTAGTGGTAGATATAGTTGGCCCTGAAGTGTTGTGTGCATTGTTGGAAGAAGATTGGTTACTGGTATTTTTATACATTTTTGGAAGCACTGTACAAAAGCTTTATATTATATTATCTGAACAGTTGTTCTCAACAAATATAATGACTTTCTACTTTTCCTCTTTTTTTAATTAGGCCTGCAAATGCATTTATTCTTTAAAAACCAATTAAAATATTTTGTTCTATCAGAAGCCCGTTGTCCAGTAAATTCAAATTGGGCGCTACTTCAATACACATTTTACCGAATTTTAGCCACTTTATTTTACATACTAAATGTAGAAAGCAAATAAAGTCTTAAAAAGCCTTTCAGTTTGTAATTTGCTAAATATTTTATTGAAACATGGCAGTTACCATAATTGAAGGGGCAAGTGGATAAAGGTGATATGTGACATTTTTTTTTAATTTCTGGAAAAAGCTTTCAAAAAAATGTTGTTATTTTTTTTAATGAATTTTTCTCAACGGGTAAAACGGGGTCATATTCTTAGTTACCAACCATTTCTGACTAAAGGGACATGATACTGATGGACTTATCACCTTCATTCCTTAGTAAAAAGCAAGTTTTTTAAATTGTCACATATTACCTTATCCGCTTCCCCCTTCAATTATTACTATTCTTATGTACATATCTACTGACTTCTTAACGTAGGGACCATAAAATACTTTTCAAATTAAGCCTTATTCTGAGCAATCATAAGCTTTGTACAGTTGTCATTGTTAGCTTTTGATTGCTCATTAAAATATTTTGACTAATTATGATTGAATGTCCATAAAAAAAATATTTATCGTATTGCATCACTTATAGAACCAGTTTCTAAGCAGGTAGTCAATATTTTCATCAAAGAATCACTTGCCTAGTGGGTTTTAAAATGTAGCTGAACTTTCAGCTATATCACTTCTTACGATTTGTAGATTTTATTGCAGTAGATATAATGTAGAAAACTTGTGATTTTTGGGACTTATAAGATTTTCTAGAGATTTAGATGAGCACTTCTTGGTAATAAACACACTATGTTTTGCATATTAGTGCCTGATATTACCATAGCCTTGTAGTGCCTATAAACTTATCACAAAACATATTTTCATTTCTAGAAAACAGAAGAAAGGGTGCAAATGGGTTTCAAAACCCTCTGTAATATAGAAAAAAAAACCACTGAGGGTATGAAATGTAAAAAAAAAAACATGTATGAAACCGCAGTCTACACAGGTCTTTGGATCTTTCGTTAACCAAAACTTTTCAAAAGATACAACGCCCTCTAATAGTCTTTAGATAGCAGTTTTTAAATTAATTTCGACAGTACTGCGTACTTGAGGATGCTCTAGCGGATACTGTCAAAATGAATTTAAAAAGTGCTCTTTGAAATTGGGTAGAGAGCGTTGTATCTTTTAAAAAGTTTGGACTAAAGAATGACCCTGGGGTCAAAGTAACCAGCGTTTATTGCCCCGAAAATGTGACCCTATTTTTTTTTGAATTCCACAGAGTGTATCGTAAAATATGTAAAATGTTAGAATGCTAACTAAACTCATACTTTGACTGTAAGGATATGCTGAGAATCTCTGTTATTTTCTACTTGAATGATGAACACTAGAATGCAACCTGCTTTTCAGGGCACTGGACTAAAATGAGTATATTGTGACCAATTTTTTAATATTTGGCTCCAAATTTGTGACTTTGAGATAATCGTGATTTGAAAATTATAACTTGAACAAAAGGATAGTACATATGGGTTAGCGTTGCAGGCAGTCTGTGACCCACGGGCTGACACCGCTGAACCGCATGTGACACTCCTGGACTGTTACTGCCTTGCGAAGCCCAAAAGTCGTGTCTGCAGCTGTACTTAAAATGAGCAACTTCTTTTTGGAGTTTTCGCCTCCATACATTTGACTCAGATATCATTTATCAAAAAAAAAAAAAAATAATAATAATAATAATACTTTCAATTCACAAATGACCAATGACCATTGTGTATATAATGGTATGAAGAGCCCTTTCGTGACACTAACTCCATTTTGATGAAGGGTGCATGTGCGACTTATGCGTTTAGCACGGCAATGTAGTATTTCGTCGAGCACAAAGTTCAGTTTATGGCCTACTTCTTGAAAAACAATTGCACGTAAAATATTGTTAAAATATTTATATACTGTATGTCATTTTATCACTTTTCGGGGTTTAGTCTAATACTAAAGTGTGGTATATATCAAATTGTGTCAAACATTTTGAAAATAAAGAAACTATTTGTCTCATGTTTGCTGTTCCTAAAAAAAGGAAGTTCCATCCTCAAAAGTGAATTATTGTAATGTGTAAAATTTCACTGTAACGTTAATTTACAGCTTTTTAAAATTCACATTCCGTAGATTTGGACAAAGTATGTTAAGAAAAATAATTGGAATTATTAATAGTTCGCAACAGTAAATGAAAAAATGTGTTCGATATCGTTTCATTTGAACATTGTCTTGTAAAATTTATTTACTTTTTTTATATACTTTTTTTTGCATTTAAAAAGGCGTTTCTTGTAATTCCGAAACACGTGTCTGCAGTATCCCTGCGTATTTGTGCTTTTTAACGTTATATTTACACTGTACATTTATTGAACATTTGCATTATTAGTAAATGTAATTCGTTATATATTCTTGTTTTTCTGCACTATGAATTAAACAAAAAAAGAAAACAAATAATTATTTGTTTGAAGTAAGAATTTCATTCATACTTCATTCCCTGTCATTCTGAAATATGAATGTTGTAAATTATTAGTTGATGTACAATTTGAATTACGAGGAATGTTGTTTTATTAACAATCTGAAGAATTGTAACTGAAAAAATCGAAAATTTTGAAATCATTAATGTTCGGTTACTTTTCGACATGTAAAATTACATGTAAACAAAGTGATCCTATGTGAGACAACCCTGCTATTTGCCACATTACTAATCAAAGCTACATGGAAACTATTCGTTTGGCGACGTATCATACATGTTTTTCTGATTTCATTGAACACGTTCCATTAAATTAAAAATAATCCGTGAAATAAATGCAATGAGCCGTTTAAAGCCGCCTCCCCCCCCCCAAAAAAAAAAATTGAATAAGTCGTCTAAAAATAAAATGAGCAGTAAAACCGCATGACAAGTTGCATTAAAATGCAAAATTAAGCTGCCAACTAATTTGAACAACATAAAAAGTTATGTGCCATGAAAAGAAAAATAAACGCTCTCAAATTATGTACATTTATAGCACATTGCGTTGTTGTTGGTTTGTTTTTGAAGTTTTCTTTCGAAGTAAAATTAACCATTACGCAATATTAAATGTCCCAATAAATTAATCAAAAAATCCACTAAATAAACAAGCCAAGCTTTTAAAAAACACTGTAATTAAAAAAAAATCCGTTAAACGTCAACGTATCCATATTCTAGGCTCTTGCCCTTCTATTTTGTCAGAACATTAATTTCTGGGCCAATCCATGAGAAATACGACATAGACATCAAAATATGAGACTCACTTAATAATAACGTGTTATATGTCATTTTATTCACAAGAAAGCATAGTTTCCTAATTCAAAGTGTAAAATATCCTAGTTTTTACTGTAAACATGGTTTCAACGTCCTAAAGTTACGGTTTTTCTAAGCCATTTTTTCAGTTAAAAATTATCAAGTTTCCAGCCTAGACCCTAGTCTCACAGGGTTCAATTTGGAAGATAACGAATTATAGTGCTTTAGTAAGCACCCCCTTGACCTTTTCCAGTAATTAATTTCTTTGTTGGTTGTATTAGTTTTAAATTACAGGCAGGCAAAATTATCTAGAATCTTTGTAACGACCGTAACCGAAAACAAGTATTTGTTATTCTGTAACAATAACTATTTGAGGTAGAAGTTTGCCATTTAGGTTTTATAGTGTACTCATTTATTCTAAAAACATGCACTAATAATTTATTCAAAAAACCTTTTCGTTTTTGTGCTATGTTGGTTACGGGTGTTACATGTTTTAGGTCTAAATTCACAGTTCATGTCGGATCTTTGCCAAATTTGGTACATAAGTCCTCTGATGCATCTGAAAGTTACTTTGGGGGTATTCGTCTCTTATAGAGGGGAAAAGCTCCTATAAAGGAGCTTTCCTACTATAAATACCGTTTACGTTAGTTCTTAGACAAGTTTGATCCAGGGGTCATTCGATGTTCACCAGTAAACCGTACAAAAGTGAAATAATGAAAAAAAAAAAATTATTTGCATTTGAAACATTGTAGTAAAACATTTTGCTGGATTTATAAATTATTTGCCCTCACCTCCTCGTTTTCGAATTATAAAGTCCTAAAGTCTGCCGAAATTTTAATAAAGTCAGCAAATTTAGTAAGTTTCAGGTAATGATGGGAGACATCTTTCGCATGCTTTGCAGATAGATGTCCTATCACATGCAGATGGTGAAATAGTCGGCCTTCTATTTCCCCAGAAGCCTTTAAATTTGGAGCTTCACTAAAATTTAATCCTTTAAAATCTTATATCTCGATAACGGGCAGACGAGGGCAAATGATTTATGCAGAAAAAAATCTTAACGTGTGAGAATTTTTAGAATGCTTAACGAAGCGAACACTTGTGTAGTTGAAGTAATAAAGTGCCCGGTAGAATCAATACCATTTACGTAATAAGCGAATTTGTAGAAATTTTTCTAAGCAAAGTACTGAAGAAATAAAGAGCTCAAGTCGCAGATGATTATGAGGATTTAGTGGAGCTAAAATATCTGAAGAGAGACTGGGAGGTGTGGGTATTGTGGTGAAGTTTCATGGGAAAACGTAGCTCAAGGGATTTGAAAGCTTCCAAAGTCTATACTCTAGCAGCATCATCTCATCGGCCGATGATCGGCCATTCATCGAAACCCGATGAAATTCTCATCGGCCGATGATCCAATATGTCTCATTGGCCGATCAGAATCCGAGCAGCAAAATCCGATGAGAATACGATGAGATTTGGTGCAATTTACGAGCAGAACAGTCCCGTGCCGAGGAACTTGATCGGAAGGATATCGTTTTCCGATGGAATATACATGTAGCTCATCTTATTTTCATCGGGAAAGTTGATCGGAAGGATATCACTTTCCGATGAAAAGTAGCTCATCGAAAACCGTGCTCGGATACTGATCGGAACGATGTCATCGTGCGTTACAGGATCAGTTTACGAGGAGTTTGTTGATCGGCCGAGCAAAATCCGATGAGTTGATTCTACTTGGGTAGTAATCAATTGAAGATTATATCTAATCAAATAAACTAACTGGAGAACCTTTCTGCTCATATGTCCATTATTTGACTTTATATATGGCGGAAAAATGAATTAAAATAGCCGTTTACTCATTTTTAGCAACATATATATCGAAAATAGTCAGACGTGTAACGACCGTAACCACTTTTGTAACGACCGTAACCGCAATCAAAAATTCATAAAAATTTATTTTCCAGCAAAAAAGCTAAGTTTTTTTGGTTGATATCATGCCATATTTATTGAGCAATTGTTATAAAAATCTAGAAGATCATACGTGCAATAGATTCGCAGAAAAGTGGCAGTGTTTCATAGCACTCAAAAAACCATGTCTTATTTTTGTAACGACCGTAACCACACATTTTCGAGATTTTTCTACAACTTCCACTAATGATTTCAAACTAACGCTTGGTGATAATCATGTTGGGGGGGAGCTTTATCATTCCCTGTTTTCATTAGAACTTTAACTGCATTTGTGAATAAAATATGTGCAGCTGAAGTTGTGTGAATGTAACGACTGTAACCATGGATTGGCCCTTCTGTTTCTGTATTTTTATGCAGAAATATTTGTAATTTGTATTTCAAACAGGAATAGCTTTGTGAATGAACTTGACATAATTGAAACTTGAAAATCAACTAGTGAGTCTCAAAATAATTGAAATGCAAATTTATTCTGTATTTTCAGAACTTATGTAAAAACAGTTCATTTTAATTATTCTGAAAAATATATAGAACATTTTCTATTTTTTATGAATTGCGCTAAAAAATGATGTCAGAAGCATATATTCAAATCTGTCAGTTTATTAAGCAATCACAAATTGATTTTTACCCTCTCTTGAGCGTTTTGGATGCTACTTAGATTTTTCAAATTGTCGTAACGACGAAAATAACCATAATTAGTTGCTTCGTCATCATGGTTGCAAATCATCTACAGTTTGCGTCATTTTTTTTTCAAGGCGTAACTGAAACATATATTACATTAAAAAGTTGGTTTTTGTGTAAAATCACGTGCTTTCGTGAAACACGCCAAACACGATGAACTTAATCAACAAAACTTCATCTAAACACAAAATTTACAGATTACTGATTCCTTATTAAGATAAGTAAGAAGTAAAAATACCATAACAGTATGAACTGTAAATATAAATTTTAGGATGTACAGGAGCAAATTTGTCATGCTAACACTTCAGAAATTCTTTCATCCTAATTTCTGTTTCGTAGATATGCCTCGTAATACCTAATCTATAAAATCACCACTCGTAATATGACGGGTGCGAATTTCATCTCTATTTCCATTCCGTTCCATTTGTAGAAACAAGAAACCCAACGAGAGCAGGGTCCTATCGCAGCTCGTTATTACAGAAATTATGAGTTGAACTCAAGACGTTAAAATTCAAATTAATCTCAATGGCTAGATGTTTCTTAAAAGAGGAAAAAATGGATAAAGGCTATCTTAGACGAATTGGAAACTATGCCATAGTTTGAAGAAAAAAATATACAGCGCGTATATTTGTTTGAGTTATTCAACACATAGATGCTTTGCACTGATTTTACGTTTTACACTTTTCTCTATTCTTCATGTAAATAAGCACTCGTGTAAGTATACTAATACTGTAAAAAATACGTACATTTGTAAATATATAAAAATAACAAATATATTTAATAACTTATATATTTTGTTATTTAGGATTTGTGAATCAAATGAAGTGTACAAAGCAAAGTGTTAATATATTTGCACTGAAATGTTACTGACTGAACTGTAAACTATATAAAAATGTGCTTTTTTGAAAGTGACTTGAATAAACATTTGTTTATGGCTGCTTATAAGTAAATCAAAATATTTTTTTCTCTCCTATTAAATGCAAAATTTGTTTTGAGTTTTAAAACTACAATGCTTTAGTGAAGTAAAATATAATTTGAAGATTTTATTTTGTATACTTATACATTGGTACATACATAAACGTGTGCACTGGTGGAAAAAATTAAGATTCAAAATATACAGGGTGTTTCATATTGAATGGGACAAAAAGAGATTGTGAACGTTGTAATTGATATATTTTGAAAATTCAAATTCATCTGAAAACTACATTTATTCAAGTTTCTACAGGTGCTCAATATGTGCCCCTCCGGGGACATGACAAATGTCTACACGGTAATCAAGCTCCAGTCACACTTGTGATAGCATATCCCTTGTAATGAAGTTCAACGCTGCAGTTATCCGTTGCTTCAGTTCCTCTAGTTCTGAGGAAGTGGAGGCACAAACACCTAGTCTTTAACAAAACTCCAAAGAAAAAAAATCAGAAGGCATTAGATCTGAGGATCTTGGCGGTTAATAAAGAAAAATTAAATCATTTTTCCCAGAACGGCCAATTCAGCGATGGGGTAGATGTTCATTCAGGAACTCACGTATGTTTTTATTCCAATGTGGCGGAGCACTATCTTGCTGCAAAAGGAAATCAGGAACAGCTTCCTCAGCTGGGAGAGTAACCACTAAGAGAGGTAACGTCGTTACGTCCCCATCTCATGGTAAACTTCCCCATTAATTGTTGTACGAAAACGCAGCACGCTTTCTCCTGCATGGATGACTTTCTGTTCAACAGCGCCTCTAGCGCCGTGTTCGTCATTCGATGATTGTTCCTTGCTGCCAAATAAAACTTGTGTAATTGTAGTTGCAGAATAATTTTTTTTGACTGAATAAATGTATTAGGGCCGTCACACTGCGCTATTCTTTTTGTGCCATTCAATATAAAACACCCTGTACTTCAGACGAATAGTAAGGAAATGTTGTTCAAAGTGAAAAATAACGAGGTACAGTGAAATAGTGGAATGTTTACTCTGTTTTTAAAGCCACCTATTACTAGGTCGGAGGTCAACTTATTAGAGAAGCAGTATAACATCGATGTATTTGAAAAAAAAAGATTAAATCGTAACTTTCGTTACAAAACTGAAGCATTTATTTTCTGTTCTTAAAAAGCTGTTTTAACCCTCTCGGCACCCTGGACCTCATATGAGGCTCCTACTTTTGAACTCAATTTTGGAAGAAGTAAACACTTAAAATGATTTTTTTTTCACTTAGAAGCCTCATATGTGATCTACATGAATAGGTGGAGTCACTGACGGAAAAAAAATCATTTTAAGTGTTTACTTCTTCCAAAATTGAGTTCAAAAGTAGGAGCCTCATATGAGGTCCAGGGTGCCGAGAGGGTTAAAGCTAACTTCATGGGGCCATACCATTGTAGGCACAATTTCCACGTTTTAGTTAAAACTTCATCCACTTCAAAAAATATTGCATTAAAGATATCATTTAAAATTGTGAGTTGAAGTAACATAGCTTTTAACGTGCGTACCTGAGTAATCGCACTCCTTTTTTTAAGCCACGAAGCCGCATTTTACCTTAACTATCGTAAAAATGTTTCTGTGAGCTTTCAAAACATTTAAAACCACTTTACTAAAAAGCTTTTTTCTTCATATTATTCAATGCCTCTGAACGATGGTTTCGGAAAATGCTGTTTAGGGAGGGGATTAATTCATGCTGCCTTTATGTTTTGGAAATAGTAGTACTAGTTGAAATAAAGAAACGAACATTATTGTACTATAGTATAAAAACTCTGAGTAAATGTAGGTAAAATGATAAATATTTAGAGAAGCATTTCTCAGTTAAGGTTCAACGAAATATAGCTACTGATTTCTCAAGAAAACGTGAAACTTTATTATAAGAAATGTATATTAGTATCACTACTGGTAATATCGTTCGTACACTACCGAGCTCCAGTTATATAATTTAGCTTTGCGAGTTTTTGCGGCAAAAAAGTTTGAATTAAGATTTTAAATTGATAATTAGTGGTAAAAAGTGGGGTAAAGTGAAATAGTAGGAGTGGGGAAAGAAGTAAAATATTTTTACAATTTACAATTTCACCTACTTAACAATATATCAACTTCTTTTAACTCATACGGTGGAACCTCGTTATACCGAATGCGCTAAAACGAATAACTGCAAACACGAATTACAGTACACTCTTGATTATCCGCAGTATTGGGTGGCACGGGTATCGTGGATAACGAAAACCGCGGATAATCCGAAAAAAGCATAAAATATGGGGTAAAGAAAATAAAAAATATCTTTTGCTTCAAAATAATTGCATTGCACTTAAAACATGATATGTGCAAACAGTGACGTTAGGTACAGCATAAAAAATTATTTATATTTGAAGTTCTCAAGCATATAAAATCTATAAAGGTAAATAAGTTTCTAAAAGAATAAAGTTAACTACGATTTTTTTTTCTGAGACCCTCGCGCATAATCCACCCCGCGGATAATCGAGGGTTTACTACAGTAAAAACTTGTTAAAATGAGCCCCAAGGGACCCTTAAAATCGGTGCGTCTTATCCGAAAAACAAAACATTACAAACCATAAGGTAGGAATCGGAAATGTAGTTCGTCCTAGCAGTAATTTGCTTTAAGCGTGTTCGGTTTAGCGAGGTTCTACTGCATATTTCAGATCCCCTTTACATTGTTTGTCGTTTAAGAGAAATTGGTTTCTTAGGACCCTTGGAGTTTGTTTTTACGAGATTCGACTTAGGTTAATACCAGCCAAAAAATAAATAGCTCTGAAGAGAAAAGAAAAGAGTAAAAGATTCAATTTCCAAATTTGATGCACATACTGTCTGATTTTTCTTAGGTAAAACCTTCCGCTTATTAACACATGCTTCAGGTCTTCTCTGATCTTACCGAAATAGGGGTGATAGATAAGATAGTAAAAAGGGGGAAGAATAATAAGAAGTATTTTGAGTCGTATCAAACAACGTAGAACGATGCTAATTTCAAATACGTTGTTTAGTTGAATGTATCAAAAGCATAACAAATGCAAATTGCATTTGCTATGCTTTTCCAAAGTTTCAAATTGAAAACTTTGGAAAGTTCCCATTGACAACCCATCATCCCTTTTTAAGTGGAACGGTTCTCGAGTTCTAAGTGCGGTCTTTACGGACGACAGTATTTATTTTTTTTTAAATCAAAAACTTAAATAAATAAATAACAAAAAAATGATAAAGTTTCTTTTTTCATTTCAAATACCAATTACGATCTACTGGTGTTCAGTGCATTCACTATTATGCATGTATTTAGTTAACAATAGGCGTGTTTTGATTTTAACTGTTTAATTCAATTTGTCACGTGCACGCACAGCAAAGTAAAAGAGATTATTTATTTTTTTTATATTCATTCATTCATTTAATAACCTAGTACTCGTTCCTTAATTGATTTATTTGCATTTATCATTCATTAATTAACATACTTATCCATTCGTTAACTCATTTTCTTATTTATTAAATAATTTTTTCACTCATTTATTTATTTATCCGTGAATCCTTTTATTATTTATTTACTCATTCATTTAAGGAGAAATGTTTTTAATAATCAAATAAAAATACTTCATGAGCAAAATATTTTATTTTTCACTTTGCTCCATGCAAAAAAAAAGAAAGACTTGAAACTTTCCACTTTTTTGTTCTTTTGGAAATTAGAATTCACTGCCAAAAATTAAATTTAATATTTCAATGCAAGTTTTATTGTAAAATACATTGTTCTTGCTTTACGTTCTGTAATTTTCAAAACGAGTTAGTTACCTAAATTACTATTTCACTTTGCCCCGGACTTGTTGCCGCGGTCTGATATAAACCGACGCATTAAAAGCTTTAAAATTAAGGTTTTGATCATAGTTGACTAAAAATCTGTGATTAAAAGAAAGCATTGCAATAATTGATGATGTTACCTGTACTAAGCAACCGACTGTTCGTAAAATCCTAACGTTAAAATACCATATTAAGAGCTGTTTCTCCGTTGCTATTAACAGCTGTTTTAAGGAAGCAAATTTCAAAAAATGTGATTTATGCCTGTCGTTAATGTTATTATTCTTTTAAAATTCTTTTTTTTTTTTCCCTTTTTCAACTTTCGCAGTCCCTTTGCGCATATTAAACAATGTTAATTTTAACAAATTATGGGATGACGTATGTGAGAATTTACAAAACAACCCACATGGGTAAACATTCAACTTTGGTCAAATTTTGGTTAGTAATAAATAAAAATAAAAATATAAGTAAAATATTTTCATAAAGGTAATGAAAAAATAAATAAATAAATAAAATAAATTCATTAAAAAAATTAAAAAAAAATTTTAATAAAAAATAAAAATAAAAATAAAATAAATAAAATAAAAAATAAAAAAAATAAAAATAAAAATCTATATATATAAATAAAACTAAAAATAAAAATAAAAATAAAAATAAAAAATAAAAATAAAATTCTCTATCTCGAGAAAATAAATTATCAGAAAAACAGAAAATCAAAATTTTGAATGCACTGACGTAAATTCTCTTTTTATTTATTTTGCTCTTTCAAAAGTCATCTGCAACATTGTGCGGCGTCTTATTCCAATTTAGAAACAAAAATTATGCTGTATGACATATTCCTGAAACAATCGTGAAACCAATGTATCTCAGCTGAAGCAAGAGTTTTCTTGTGGGAAATAACGCACGAGAATGAGAAAAGGGAAAAAAGCACAGAACGTGATTTCAGAAACGTAGTATAATATTTCTATTGTGGAGGAAAATCTTTAGAAAAAAATCATTTGAGTTCTGTTATGCTGAGATGAAATTATTGTACTGGAATACTCATTGGCATTTTTTGAAAAGGAAAGTTTAAAATTCATTGTGTTTATTTTTTGATTAAATTTTAACCTTATAAATATTTCTCCAGTACTCGTTTGAAGTTGGGAAAAATATCACAAAGCAATATTTCTTGCTCTGAAATGTTTATTTTTCTAATGCAATTAAATAAAACAATCATGAAAGTCGGAAAAAAACTAACTTCTGAAACTGCAAAAAGAGTTTGAAGCAGAAACTGAGGGGGAGGGGCACTTTCACATTTTCTAAGTAGCTGTAAATATTGGGGTCCCATCCCCCCCCCCCTTCCTCCTCACACACATAGAGATAAGGAAGTATTTTTTAAAAATAACTTAATCCGTATCGTTTTTCCTCTAATATTTCTAAAAAAAAGTCCTCTGCTATTTTGAAACAAAAGAAATTGTACCTTGGTGTAATAGAGTATGTTTTTTGTAGTGAAAATTAATCATGCATAAAAATTAGCTCATCATCGTTGAACATGAAATTTCACTAGCAGATGGGTTTCTTTTCAAAACTTCGCAATAATTTGCATTTGCAAGCAAAATATTATTCATGTGAAAAGACTCCAGAGCTGACAAAACAGCGAACAAAGTTCTGGTACTAAAGATTCAAATACAGCTACTTTTTATGTTATACCTACTAGTCCCTTAAAGCATATTTTCAAATACTTATCGTTTAATTCATTTGCTAACGATTGTATCTATAATACTCTTACAAAGGGCAACAAAAATATTTTTTTTTAGATGCTCAAATTTTTGTGACGGATAATAGCTACATTCGAGGCGCTAAATCAATTAGTTTTTCTCGGTTCGCTCCATCTGTTTAGATCGGTGCATTTTTAACATGCTGTTACACCCAAAATGTGCAGTTTCACTCCCCATTTTGTGTACTTCTAAAGCGAGATTACTTTCTGAAACAAGGATTGCTTCCGACATATATTTTTTGTCTATTGTCAGTCTTAAGTTCACTTGTTGTACGTCCACAATGAAATGGCACTGTTCTTAGCTTTCCCAAACGCAAAATAATTCAGTTTTGTCGGGGGCGAACGGTAACAGCGTTTCTGTGCTTCCAAATAAAAACTTTAACTTTGGCGCTATTAAATGTGCGAAAAAAATTTAGTGTCCTCTTCGTCATTTGCTTCGTTTGTCTGTTGTTATTTTTGTTATTCTTACATGTTAAAAGTTGCTGCTTTTACGGCAAAACCCTAAGATCCTGAGTCTTCTTCTGAAAACAGTGAAATCGAATCTTCGGATACCACGTGACGAAGGCTGAGCCAAGTGCCTTCTCGGGTAAATGGACAATACTCGCAGTGAAATCACTACAGTTAAACCACGAAGAGATGGCTGATCGACTGGAAGCAGAAACTGCCCACTTCATTTAAAAATTGGTTGGATTAGCGAGAATGTGCGACTTCACTGCTTACGCGTTCTCACAGATCCAACCTATTTTAAAATGAAGTGGTCCGTTTCCACTTCCAGTCGACAGTAACTATAAATAGCGATTTATAACTGGAGGCCATCCATATGGCCCGTTTAGCAACAACGATTTTACGAGTTAAAGTATGCTTGCAAGTTCTTGAAGTACAAATGTTCCCTTCCCTCGATATATATATAACATTCGTACATAATAATAAAAATGCTATGTTTTGTTCTTTATTTGATCTACCCATTTGATTCAAATTCGTGACACTTATATTTCGCTTAAACATTATATATTTGAAATGTAAGTGCCTAGACAAAAACTAATATTACATTTGAATTGAAAGCATCAAATTCATATAGAATCAGTTTCAAATCCCCCGGTACCAAAATGACTGTTGCCCTGTGTCATATCTCATTATTCCAGTCTCTCCATTTCTACTTCCGATGGTTTACTTGCCAATTCAAAATTGTTCGCGAGTGAGGAAAAATTTTGAATACATAAATGACAAATGTTCCAAAATTAGATGAAAATTCAAACTCTATGTTTATGCCTATTATATTTTCACGTATTTGTACAATTTTGCGAAATCAAAATGGCTATTAAACTATAAATAGTAAAATATTGTTACAAAAGTGGATTGTGAAATCTGAACATCTGAAAGTGAAAATGTAAAATGTATGCCCTGTAAGCTTGCTGACATTAATAGTTAACGTAAAATACACTTATGATTCTGGAACATTCCAACGACCCTACAACGCTCTGCATAGTCATTTGGCCAGACTTTTCGCATTTTGTACTAAAAATAACCTAAACTTTGCTTTCACTTTTAGTGAAAAGAAGAAGTATAATGCAAATGAAACATATGCTGCAAGGATGTAGTTTAAATACAACATATTAGCAAAACCCGTGGTATGGAGGGGTGGTTTCTAAAAGAAGCCACACTAAACGAGACATTCTTGCATATTGTTTCTTGTAGCAACGAAGAGGTTTTCTCTATGCAACAATTCAATGTACTTAGCAGTGGTGCATCTAGAGTTGCTTTCTGGGAAGAGCTAAGTGGCCCTCTTCCAGAAATGTTTCGAATTTGAAGTCCTAGAGAAAAAAATTAAAGTTATTTTCATTGAAATTAAGGAGGGGTTGGGGGCTATATCTCATCAAATTACCAAAGACACAATTTTAAGCAGTTTGGTTTATCAAAGGGGTTCCTCTTCATTTTTCTGGGAGGGGCTTAAGCCCCTTAGCTCCTCTCGTGGGTGAGCAACTTGTGCTTAGTAAAGCCGTTTCTCGTAGGTCAAGTTATGATTTTTATATTGTTTATTTCATAATTTAAATATTTAATTACACTTTAAATTTTTCTTGCAAAATGGACAAGAACTGCTATTTTTTTTAATATTGTTCTCGTTACTTATGCAACTATTAAAAGTTTCATAAAATATTATGAGAACAATTTTTTAAAGACAAAATAAATTTATAAATTTTTCTAACGAAAAGACGATATATATATATCTTTTGCAGAAAAAAAATTCAAGCACATTTAATACGGTCATCCGATTCAGATGCTTCAACATTGTTAAGAGTCACGTAGAAAATTAAATATATATATATTAAAAAATAATAATAATAAGTTCATACTGTCCCCTCAAAAGGAAGAAAACAAACAGGTCATCCATGGGTTAAGTTTCAAGAACACTAAAATGTAAAATAGTCTATAAATCTCAGTATGGATTTTAAAAAACCAATAAAAGTTTTTATTTTATTTATTTTTTTTTTCTTAAACTCAAAAAATAAAAATAAATAAATAAATAAATAAATGAATGAAATGAAAAGAAAAGGGAACAAACAAACAAATGATACAACCTTTTTTCTTTCCGAAAATCAACTCTAATCGAAAAGATGTGAATGGCATAGGAGGAAGAAAAACCAACAAGTAATAAATCAGGCGACTCATTAATGAGGGAAAATAAATGAATATTGAATTTAATGAGGTAGAGATAGAATGATTCGGTCGTTAATTTTTATTACGTTCTTGAGATATATATCTTTGTAGAGCGCTACCAGACACGCGAAAGCTGTGTGAAGTTGGTAATAGACGTCTGAAGATTTATAAATATTTTATTATGTAGATTGACGATGCCATTATGGAGTCTAGCGCTTCTTAATTTCGTGGTAAAGTACGTTTGAAATGTGGCACACAAATTTTACTTTTTTTTAATCAATCGCCATTCATTTAATGCTGATAAAAAGCCGTGTATTGTGGGAGATTATTTGTTTCACGAAAAAAATATTATTCTTGATCACGGGACGCGGGAGCGTTCCGCCCCGCCAAGAAAACTAAATACAAGCCGCCAAGAAATTTCCGTCGCCAAGAAAAATGTAAAAGAGCGACTAGGACTGTTTACGCGAGTAACCAAACCGGGGTTTTCCCCCCTCTGTATCTCAGCCCCATAAAGATCCCTAGAGTTCTTTTTTGGTATACTCAATCTCCAGCGGCCCCTGACGGCACATACTAAAGCAAAACATCCAGGACCCTCAGGGGAGGGGTGATAAAGGTTATAAAATCGCTATTTTTCGCACTTTTTAAAAATTGTTTGACAGGGGTCCAGACTAAACGGTAACTCGGATTGAGCTCTGCTTTTGCACCCACATTTATTTTGTCCCAAAGCTCGGCATAGGGGGTTTTTCGACCCCCACCCCCTCCCCCCTCGTTTTTATTTTCCGTATCTTTTCTCCCCGGGGGTCTTTAGTGTTGATTTTCGGTATGAATATTCTCGATGAGACATTGAGGACGTTTTCCCAAACTTTACCCCCCCGGGTCATCGCACCCCGGAGTTATTAATGCTTAAAATTGGTCCGATTTCTATCTACTAGCTCTGTTCAACATCTGAGCATTTATGTTGTCATTGTTGGGCGACGAGGAAAGAAAACTCAATGATTTATAATTTCATCTGTTGCCAGTTTCTATTTGTTAACAAATAAAATATTTGTAATTGATTTTATTGCATAAGGCTTTTAAAAGGGATCTTCAAGTTAGTTCATTTTAATATGAGATCGGCAGTAAGGGTTGGTGTTTTTTTTTTTTTAACTTTTAATTTAATCGTAGTATTGTTAGCAACTAGCTTTGTTTTGCGTCGGTTCGGGTGGTACATTGTGATTGATTTCAAATTTATCCTAGACTGAAGAAGATCCTTGAACTTTTGCACCAAATGCATGCCGCCAAGAAAACCACATATGTCGGACCGCCAAGAAAAATGTTGAAGGAAAAAAAATATGCAAAGTAAATTTTGAAGAGAAAAAAAAAACAGGCAAAGAAATAATATTAATGCAAAAACATGTGATATCTCCCCAAAAACAACAGTGTTGTAAAAAAATCCCCCGCCAAGAAAACCTTAAATACTCAGCCTTAAAAAGTTATGATATCGAGTTTTCCCGCCAAGTTTGTGCCAAACTACAACTAACCTGTATGTATTGTTCTTTTAAATTGTTTTCAGTCCTGCCAGGCGGGAAGTTTTTACTCATTGAGCAACCACCTCACAAGACAAAGCTTCCCGCCTGGCAAGACTGAAAACAATTTAAAAGAACAATACATACAGGTTAGTTGTAGTTTGGCACAAACTTGGCGGGAAAACTCGATATCATAACTTTTTAAGGCTGAGTATTTAAGGTTTTCTTGGCGGGGGATTTTTTTACAACACTGTTGTTTTTGGGGAGATTTTGATTACATTGGTTACTCCGCGCCAAATTAGTCCCTTCATTTAGGTTGGGAATTTTGCCACGAATTAGTTGATGCGTCTGAGAGGCAGAAGAATTTTGTACTAAATATAGAAACTGGTGATTTTAAAATTCTATAAATGCATTTCTCAAAGATTTGCATCGCATAAAATTATCTTCTGCCCTTAAATGGATCATTAATTCATAATGTTTGTTTGTTTGTTTCAAATGGGGCTGCGTTTAGCTTCTTGCTATTTCTTGCAAACCTAGTGCATTCCCCAAGAACGGCACCCGCTCTTTCATGTGGCACCACCATCGGTGAAACGCCATTTCCACGAGAATTTCGGCGCCCAGTTTCCCTACTAGACGGAGGCACCAAGGCTCTCTTTGATGCAAAACTGCACTAGGAACTGCACTAGGGTCAATCCATGTCAAATAACCCAAGAAAACAGGATTTTGTAACCCATGTCCTCGGATTTTGATAAAACTTGGTGTATTTAATATGTTTATGGTGGTAAGTAACCATATGAATTCTTTTGCCCATATGTGATCCGGTTTTTGTTTTACAGGCCGTCAAACTTTTCAAAAAATTACATTTTCTGTCAACCGCTAAGCCTAATCTGCATGCAGGGGTATCTATTCAGTAAATTGTGACGGGTGCAGAAATCTTTCAATATCTCCAAAAATTCTCAGATATGTTGCTGAAAGTATGAGGATTTAATAAAAAAATACTTGAAATTTATGTAATGTAATTTTGTGTGAGTAAAATTTAAATAAACTACGACAAGCAATTTTTTTCTTGTGCAAAACATGAGTTTACTTAAGTGGCATTTGACGAAAAGGCGGAGGTCCTATTCAATAATGGAAGCATTCGAAATGAGCCTGAAGGTGTGTTCTATCATTGCAAAGAATAAAATTAGTGGTTTTTTACGTTTTCTCGTTGCTATTGCGCAATATACACATTTCAGTACCAAAATTTTTGAAAAAAAGTTCTAGTCATTTTCCTAACCTAAATTTCACTGAAAAGCAAACATACCTTTATTTTTCAGTATATTTACAGACCTATTATACTACTTAAAAATCATCTAAATCCTTTATTAAGCAGAAACAAAAGTGAGAAATAATTTATGACTCCCAAATTCAGTTGTTAAGTTCAGCAAAACATCAGTTGTAGAATAAAGATGTGCAAAACATGAATTTACTTTAGTGGCTTTTTCATGAAGAGGCGGAAGTCATGTTCAATAATCGAAGCATTCGAAATAAACCTAAAGGTGTGTTCTATCATTGCAAAGAATAAAATTAGTGGCTTTTTTTCGTTTTCTTGTTGCTATTGCACAATATACACATTTCAGTACCAACGTTTTTGAAAAAAGTTCTAGTTATTTTTCTAACTAAATTTTCAATATTTTATGTGTAAAGTAAGCATTGTTCATGCCTTTGTAACATAAAAAGTATTGTCATTAGTTTTAATGATTTATAATTATATTTTGAATGTGCGAAGAAGGATAGCCCAATCTTTGAAGAAAAAATAATAATGAAAAATATGAGTTCCCGGATATTATTGTTTGTCTTTGAAGTGTTTGTGTGATCCTGTTTTCAGCAAATTTAAGGAAAATACTTTTTGATATTTTAACGCTCGACCTTCCTTGCATTTGCGCAAGTATCAGGTGTCTTTTTATTTTATTAAAATATTGGTGATAGTGATAAGAGGGATAAAGAATGCGACTGGAAAAATCAGTGAGTAACCGCCTCTTTTAGCCGAGTTGGAGGCAAAAATCCTCTGATGAAGCAAAGAGAGCCGAAAAAAACTGGTAGCTAATGTGAAATTAGAACACCCGCGAGCGACCGCACTTAGTACGGTTCAACTCGTAAACAATGTACCGTACCAAGTGCGGTCGCTCGCTGGTGTTCTAATTTCACATTAGCTACCAGTTTTTTTCTACTCTCTTTGCTTTATGAGAGGATTTTTGCCTCCAACTCGGCTATTTTCGTATTCCATGCGGATGAGTGTATAACAAGCACGAAACTGCAGTCAATGGATCGAAATAGCCGAGTTGGCGGTGTATTGCATGTTTCTGCCTTAGCCCTTGCTTAGGGGTGGTTACTCACTGCTTTATCCACTCGCATTCTTTATCCCTCTTATTACTATCACCCATATTTTGATAAAATAAGAAGAGACCTGATACATGCGCAAATGCAAGGAAGGTCGAGCGTTAAAATATCAAACAGTATATTCCTTAAATTTGCTGAAAACAGGATCACACAAACATTTCAAAGACAAACAATCCGATAATATCCGGAAGCTCATATTTTTCATTATTATTTTTCTTCAAAGATTGTGTTGTCGTATCTCTGCTTCGCACATTCAATACAATTATAAATCATTAAAACTAATTACAATATTTTTTATACTACAAAGGCATGAACAATGTTTACTTTACACATAAAATATTGAAAATTAAGTTAGGAAAATAACTAGAACTTTTTTCAAAAATGTTGGTACTGAAATGTGCATATTGTGCAATAGCAACAAGAAAACGAAAAAAACCACTAATTTTATTCTTTGCAATGCTAGAACACACCTTTAGGTTTATTTCGAACGCTTTGACTATTGAACATTACCTCCGACTCTTCATGAAAAAGCCACTAAAGTAAATTCATGTTTTGCACATCTTTATTCTACAACCGATGTTTTGCTGAACTTAACAACTGAATTTGGGAGTCATAAATTATTTCTCACTTTTGTTTCTGCTTAATAAAGGATTAAGATGATTTTTAAGTAGTATAATAGGGCTGTAAATACACAAAAAAATAAAGGTATATTTGCTTTTCAGTGAAATTTAGGTTAGGGAAATGACTAGAACTTTTTTTCAAAAATTTTGGTACTGAAATGTGTATATTGCGCAATAACAACGAGAAAACGTAAAAAAACACTAATTTTATTCTTTGCAATGATAGAACACACCTTCAGGCTCACTTTGAATGCTTCCATTATTGAATAGGACCTCCGCCTTTTCGTGAAATGCCACTTAAGTAAACTCATGTTTTGCACAAGAAAAAAATTGCTTGCCGTAGTTTATTCAAATTTTATTCAAACAAAATTACATTATAGAAATTTCAAGTATTTTTTTGTTAAATCCTCATACTTTCAGCAACATTTCTGAGAATTTTTGGAGATATTGAAAGATTTCTGCACCCGTCACAATTTACTGAATAGATACGCCTGCATGCAGATTAGGCTTAGCGGTTGACAGAAAATGCAATTTTTTTAAAAGTTTGACGGCCTGTAAAACAAAAACCAGATCACATATGGGCAAAAGAATTCATATGGTTACTTACCACCATAAAAATATTAAATACACCAAGTTGTATCAAAATCCGAGGACATGGGTTACATGGCCGGGTGAACTGACATGGAATGACCCACAAGGAAATTTTGCCAAGAGACACTATAAGCCAAAGAAGTACTCGAGGGATCTTATACATGTCGCATAATCACACGACATGGACACTGTCGATTTTCTGCATCATGAAAATCCATCAACTGGAGTCGGGTTTGATCCCGCGCCTTTGGGCGTGAGAGGCCAGCGTCTTAATCACTACACCACGCTGTCGGCTTAATTCATAATGTGCGTAGTTGAATCTTCACTTTCAGTTTGATAGCTGTCGAATTAAATAGCATTTTGGAAACTAGAAATATATAAATTAAGATTATAGGGATAGCGTCGATATTGGCTAATAAAAGATTTTATTGGTGAGTTTGAAAGTAAAAGCAGAACTGATACAAATGCACGGTCAATTTGGTGGCAGAAGTAAGAATGAATATTTCTGGTGAAGTTAAAGAATGGCACGAATTCTTTACCTACTTATCCAGAAATACGAACGGGAAAGCAACGTCGATTAAACGAGTTTCGACTAAAAGAGTTTTTGATAAAGAAGGTTCAACTCTAGTTCTATATCATTTATTGTACATTAAACTTTGCGTATCTGTGTAGAAAAAAGCATTAACAGCAATATAAAAGACAGCTAGTCCGAAAGCTTCAGACTAATTTCCGTTATGCTTGTATTATTTCCATAAGGATAACTCTTACTTAATCTTAATGAGAACGAGTACACTTTAATCTATATCTACTTTAAACCCATTCTTAGTAATCTTCTTTACTTTAAGAAAACTACTACAAGAGTGCAAAAAGATTGAATGACAACAAATCAATTTCACTTTATATTTAACTGAAGAAGAAAAACCGTAAGTTTGGTCTAACATTACGAAAATCACAAAAAGGCATTCATAAAGCAAAAGTCTTCTAACATAGCAAATAAAAAAAGTAATTAAAGGTAAAATATACTAAAATTTTAGCAACAGTTTTTACCAACTGATCCTCACAACTGCACGTGACCTTGGCGATATTATTTCAAAAGTGTTCCAGAAGAACTTTCGCAGACAATGTGGAGCAAAAGTTTAGATTAGTATTATAATATCGATATTTATATCCTATGTTTATGTGTAAGAATATGTAACGCCCTTTGTTGCCATGGTAACAAGAATACTCTTTATCCGGCATGTAAGAATATTGCAATTTTTTTCGTAAGAAGTCATATCACGTCCAGCTTTTCCAAAACCCTTCTTAAATGAAAAACAGTCCCCAGAGGGAGGCGTGGTGCTTTTCGCAGGCGATCAATAACTGATGGAATCAAGATTATCCTCAGACATAAAGATTTTACCACAATGTAGTTTATTTTGCGATTTTTTTCAATCTGTACTAATGCTTATTTTTATCGCTTCATAAAATAAAAGAGCTGTAAAACTTACTTGGGCAAGTTTTTTTTTCTATAGAGAACCTTTTTTACTTCCTTTTACGTAGTAAAGGAAGTATTGTGATCGCGAAAAAAAAATCACTCAAATTTGAGTCTAAATTTTGCTGTGGAAACCTTGTTTTTTTTCTTGGGTTTTTTACCTCCCATAAACTTTTGGGCCGTTTTGTGGTGGGTGGTTGTTTTTTTATGGCCCCTGTTTTGGTCCCCTTGGTTGTTTTGTTTTCCCTGTTGTTGGTTGGTGGTTGTTGTTCCCGGCCCCTGGTTGTTTTGGTATTTTTTCCTGGGAAAAAACCTTTCTCTTGGTCCCACGTAGTGCCCCCTTGGACGTTTTTGGGTTATTTCTTGTTTGTTGGTTTTTTTCTGTTTCCCCCCGGTTTGTTTCCTTTTGTGTTTCCTTTGTTTTTTTGTGTTTTGTTCCCCCCTGTTTGTTAAAAACCCCCCCTGCCCCCTCTTTTGTTTGTTGGCCCCTTTATTTGGCCCTTGTGTTTTGCGCCTTTTTCTTGGTTTTATTCTTGTTTGCCCTACTTTTCGGGTAAAGCTTTGTTGTGTTGGTGTTCCCCTTTGTTTTTTCTGTTCCCCCACGCCCTCTTTGGTGTGTTTGGCCCGCCCTTTGGTTGTGTTTTCTTTCTCTAAACTTCAACCCACTTCCCCTTGGTTTCTTTTGTTGCGATCCTTGCTGTTTCTGTTTTTGTTTTATTATTTGTTTCCTTTCAAAACCCCTGAAAAATACCGACGGCGCTTGGGGTTTACCCCCTCCCGGTGTTGATGAGTCCCGTTGCGGTGGCGTGCTGGTGTTTTCCCCCTTTTCCTTGTGTTGTCCCGGTTTTGTGTCCTGGTTGTCGCCTCCCTTTTTGGTCCCTGTGATTGTTGGCTTTTAGGCCCTTTTGCTTTGGGGTTTGTTTGTCCTGTTTTTGGTTGAGTCCCTGTTTGTTTGTTGTTGGTCCCTGCCTAGTGATCTGCCGTTTTTTTTGTTGGGTTTTTGTCCTTTGTGTTGCTGGTGTCTGGTTCTTGGTTTTTTTTTGTTTTTTTTTAGTGGGTACTGTTTGTTGTTTTGGTGGGTCTTTTGGTTTTTTTTTCCCGTTGCCCCGGTGTTTTGGTTTTTGGTTGTGGTGTTTTTCTTTTGTGGTTGCCTTCCTTGTTCCGCCTTTTCTGGTGTGTCCCCCTTTCCCTGGTTTTGTTCCTGTTGATGTGTTTCTTTTTGTTTTTGTCCGTTTGGCGTTGTGGTGTTGGTTTTTTTTGATTTCTATGCCCTTTCCCCTAGTGTTTTGTGCCCTCCTTTTGTCTCCCGTGGTTTGTGGGTGGTTGTTGTGTCTTTTTTCTCTTGTTGTCCCCGGCGTTTTCGTGTATGCCTGTCTGTAACCCCCCCCCCTTGGTTTTCTTCTCCCTTTTTTCCGGTTTTATTTGTTTTGAGTCCCCCTCCCTTTGCGGTTTCGTCGTGTGTTTTGTTGGCCGGGCCCTGGGCCCGCTGGAAACCCCAAAAAGAATAACCCTTTTTGTTTGCCCTCCCGTTTTTTTGTTATTGCCCTGTGTGCACCCCTTCAGTGGCGCTCCCCCGTTTCCCCCTTTGTCGGGTCCCCTCCTTGTTTCTGCTTCACGGGTTTGTGTTGTTTTTTGGTGGTCCCCCTTGTTTTCCAGTTTGTTTTTATTGTTTTCCTTTTTTTTGGTTTTGCCCCCCCCTTGGGTTTGTTGCGTTGTGGTTAGTTGCGAAACTTTGTGGTTTCCTCGTTTTTTTGTTCCCTGTTTGGTTCCCTTGTTTTTTTAATTGTTGTTGTCCTTTCAGTAAAAAACTAGTTGTTTATGGTTATTATTCCTTTTGGTCTCAGGCTTTGCCAGGTGTTGGTTTTCCTTTGTAAACCCTCTTGTTTTTATTTTCCCCGGTCGGGAGTCGTTGTTTGTTTTTCTTTTTTGTTTTTGGTTCTTTTTCTCGCCCCCCCCCGTGGTCTGGGTTTTGTGTGTTACCCGTGCGGTAAAAAAAAACTTTTCACGTTGGTCGTTTTGTGTTTGGTTCACGTCTTGGTTTGGTTTTCTTGTGGGCTTCCCCTTTTTTGGACGTGCGTGTGGTGGCCTGGCCCCCCCGTCTTTTTGTTGTGTGTTGGTTGGCCTGTTCTTTTTTTTGTTTTTTTTTTTGTTTTTTTTGCTTTCGGGTGTGTTTGCCTGTGTGGCATTTGGCCCTTCTGTTGTGTTCGTGGTTTTTCCTTGTTTCCCTTTTGTCCCCCCTTAGTCTTTCCCCCCCCCCGCCCCTGTTTACTTGGCCCCCTGTCCCTCGGCTTTGGTGTTTTCCCCTCCGGTGCGTTTTTAAAACCGTATTTGGTTTGGGCAAAACCGTTTTGTTTTTCCCCGGTCCCTTTGAGTTCCCCTGTGGCGTCCTTTTGTTTTTTGCTTTGTGGTTCCCTATTCCCCTCGTGGGTGCGAACAATAAACCCCCTGCCGGGGTTGTTTTGTGGGTTTTTTTCCTCCGCCTCCTTTGTTTGTCCCCCGTTTGGCGTTTTGGTCGTCCCCTCTTTGTGTGTTTTTGGTCTCCCCCGGTTCCACAATACCGTTTCCCTCTACTTGTAAACGCCCACCCCCCCGTGTTTTTTGTCCTTCCTTTTGTGCCTGTTCCTTTGGATCCCCCCTTGTTCCTCTGTTTTTTTTTTCCCTTCGATTTTGGTGGGTTTGCCCATGCTTGTTTATTTTCGGCTGTTGTTGGTTTTGCTTTTGTTTTTCAGCGGTGTTTTTTGGGTTATGTGTGCTTGAGTTTTTCCCCCTTTTCCCCTTTTCGCCTTTTTTGGTGGTGTGGTGCCTTGTTTTTCCTGTCCCTCCTGGCCTTTCTGGTGTGTGGCTTGTCGTGAGGTTTTGTTGTTGTGGTGTACTTGTTGTAGGTCTTTGTTTTTTATTCTTCGTGCTATTGTTGGGTCCTTCCCCCTGGGCCTGGTTGTGTTGTTTGTATCCCTTGTTGTGTTCCTTCTCCCTCCCCCCTTTGTGTTTTTTCCTGCCTTTTCCTCCCCTGCTTCCCTTTTTTGGGCCGCCTTGGTTTTGGGCTGGGCCCCTGTTTCGTGTTTATGAAAACCTGGTCCTCCCACGAAAAAACCCGTTTGTTTCCCCGGTCCGGGTTGGGTGTTGTTTGGGGTGCCGGGAGCTTTGTTGCCCCAGTGTAAAATAAAAAAACCGTGGTTGTGTGTTGCTTCCCTCCTGTTTGCCTTTGCCGTGTTGGCTTTCGTTGTTTGCCCTCCTTCGTTGGTGGTTTGTTTTTTTGTTGTCTAAAAAACCCCGTGTTTGTGTGTCTGCTGCTTTTCTTTTGTTTTTGTGTTAGTTGTTGTTTCCGCTTTTTTGTCTGTCCTTTCCCTCCCGTCGCAGCGCCCGTCCGTTTGAAAGGGTTCTATATCTACCCGCCCTTTTCTGTTTTCTGTTGTCCCTTTTGTTTTTTTGTCCCCTGTGTTCCGGTTGTGGGGTGTTCCTCTGCCCGTTTGTGTGGTGTTTTGATGTTTTTGTGTTTTTCGCCTTGTGTTAAAAATAACTTTTTTTTTTTCCGCTCCCTTCCTTTTTGTGTGGTCCTTGTGTTTTGTTTGTCGTACCCCTTGTTTTGCGTGTTTGATTTTTGTTTTGCTTGTTCCCGCGTCCTAAAAAAAAAAAAAAAACCTTGACCCCCTTATTCCCGTTTTCCCTTGGTGTCCTTGGTTTTGTGGTTTGGTGTTGCCGGTGCCGGTTGTGTCTTTTCTTTTGTTTTATAGAGAAAAAGAATAAATAAAAAATACTTTTACGTTGATGCTGTCTTTTTTTCGGGTAGTTGTTTGTGTGTTGTTTTTCCCCATTTTTCGAGAAAAAAAAAGAATGAAACCCCTCTGGGTGTGTTGATTGGCTTTTGCCCTTTGTTCGCCCGGGTTGGTCGGTTTTTTGTGTGTTTTTTTCCCCGCTTTTCCGCTTTTTTGTTGTGTCTGTGCGTTTCCGCTTGTGATCTTTTGTTGTTGTTTGTTTGTTATTTTTCATGTTGTTTTTAAAAAAAAGAAAAACCTTTCGTTGTGGTTGTTTTAAAAAAAACCGTTCCTGTGATTTTGGTTTTTTTTCCTGACCCCCTGCCCTTGTTCCCCCCAGCCCTGCTTTGACCCTGGTGCCTGCCATCCCCCGCCCCCTTCTGTTGTTGTTGTTCCCTGGGGGGGGTTTTGGTTTCTTGTACCCTTTTGGGTTTTTGGTGTGTTTTTTGTTTGCCTTTGGTTTTTTTCCTTTGGGTGGTGTTCCCTCTTTTGATCCCCGTCCCTTTTTGTTTATTTGCTCCGTTTGTTCATTTTGTATTCTTTTTTTGTTCCTAAAAAAAAACCCCTTACCACTGTTTTCCTGCTTTCCCCTCCCCCTTGTTGTCGGTTTTTTTGCGGGGTTGTTTTTTTCCCCTTCCTTTCCCGTTGTGTGTGTGGTTTTGCCTGTTTATTTTCCTTTTTTCTTGGTTGGTTTTTGTGGTTTTTTTGCCCCCGGGGCCCCCCCTTTTCGTTGTTCTTCTGTTCCCCTTGTTGGTAGTTTTTTTGTTTGCTTTTTGGGGTTGTTGCCCCCCTTTGGTTGGAGCCTATTGCCGGTTGGTCCCTTTGTGGGTCGGTGCTGTGTTAAAACCCACTATGGTGTTTGTGGGTCGTTTTTGGTTTTTTGTTTTTTTCTGTTTTCCCTTTGTTGTTGTTCTCTTAGCCCCGTTTTGTTTATTTTTTGTGTTTTTTGTTGTCCGTTTGGCCTTTGTTTTTTTGTGTTGTTTTTTTTTGTCACCTTTTTGGTTAAAAAGAGAAAAAAAAATAAAAAAAAATAAAAAAAAAAAAAACCTGGAGTGTTGACCCTTTACGGGTTTATCCCTTGCTTTGTTGGGGTTGTTTTCCCCCTTTTGGTTGTCGTTGTTTTTTTGTTTGCTGCTATTGGTTTATTTCTTTTGTTGCCCCTGGGTTGGGTTTTCCCCCCTGTTTGGTGTGTGGTTGTGGGAGGTCCCCCTTTTTTTTTGTGTTTGGTTTTTGGCTTGTCTGGTTTTCCTAGTGTAAAAGAAAAAAAAAGCAAAAAATAACCCCGTGTTTGTGTTGCCTGCCCCCGTCCGTTGTGGTTTTCGTTTATGGAAAACCCCTTTTTTCCCCCACGTTTTCCTTTGGTGTGCTTGGGTGTGGGTTTTCTTTTTCATAAAAAACTCGCTTATTTTTTTTGTTTCCGTTGGTTTGCTATTTGCTGTGAGGGGGCCCCTTCTTTTCTTGTGGCCTTTTTGTGTTTCCTTCCAAACGTGTATTGTTTGAAACTTTTTTTGCTGTGTGAGCAAAACCTTTTCGCTTTTGTTTTTTGTTTATACTTTTAATAATCTTGTGAAAACCTTGTACTTTTAGGTCTTCGCTGTTTTTCCGCCTTTTGTCCTCGTGTTCTTTTGGTTCCCTTGTGTGTTGTGTTGGTTTCCTCCTTTTGCCCCCTTATAAAAATAAAAACCGTGTTCCCCCCCCTTGTTTTGTGGTCCGGAGGTTTTTTTGTTTCAATTTTTTGTTTCCTTTTTTCCCGGATGGTGTGAGTTTGTTGTTTCTCCTTGTTTCCGTTTCTTGTCTCCCCTGTTGCCTTTTGTCATTTTTTTGGTCCCCTTGTTAAAATTGAACTTTTTCTGTTTCCTGCCCCTCTCTGGTGTTTCACTCTTGTTCCTGTGTTTTTTGTATACCTTTGTGGTCTTCCCTTGTGTTTTTCCTCTTGGTTTTCCGGCCCTCCTTCTTTTGTTCCTTGTTGTCCCCCTGGTGTATTGGCCCTATCCCCAAAAAAAAAAAAAAAAACCTCTTATTTTTATTGTATTTGTATTTGGGTTCTTTGTCCCCCCATTTGTGTTTCCCCCTCGTGGGTTTTTGTTCCTGGGCCCCCCGCCTTTTTGTTGCTTTTTTCTGCTTGGTGGGGGGTTGGGCCGGGCTCTCCCTTTTTGGTGGGTTCCCCAGGCCGGGTGTTTGGTATGCGTTGTTGTCCCGCTTCACCGTTGTACTTTGGGACCTTTTGCAAGACTGGGGTTTTTTTTTTTGTGGCCCCCCCACCCCCGCCTTTTCCTGTTACCCCCCGTGGTCGCCCGTTTCGTTTTTTCTTGTTTCCTCGTGGGTCTACCCCCCCCCCCCCTTGTTGTGGTGCTTTTGTCGGTGGTTCCCCTATCACCTTGGTGTTTGTTTTGTTGTGTTTCGTTTGATTTTTTTTATGTACTTTTTTTCCATCCTTAACCTTCCTTTTTCTACCCCGTTTTTTTTTGCCCGTTTGTTGTTTGCTCTGTGGTTTATTTGTGTTGGGGTTTGCGTATTTCCGTTCTATGTTTTCAATAAAACCTTTGTTTTTTGGGGGTTGGGTTGTGGGGTATGTTTCATTTGTCCGCTTTGTTTTTCGTTGTTTTGTTTTTGATGGTGTGTCCCCCCCCCCGGTGTTTTTGCCCCCCCTTTTTTTTTTTGTCCCCTGATGGATGGCCCTCTCTGGGTTTGTTTTTTGTTTTTTTCCTTCCTTTTTTGCCGGGTCCCTTTGTTTGTTGTGTATGTTTTTGTTGCTGTTAACCCTTTTTTTACTTCTTTGGTGTTGTTCTTTGTCGTTTTTGTTGTGGGTTTTTTCTTTTTTTTTTTTAATTTTTTTTTTTTTGTTTCCCGCCCTTGCTTAAAAAAAAATAATAAAACTGTTTGGTTCCTTTGTTTTGTAGTGCTGTTTTAGGTGATTTCCAAATAACCCCCCCGTTTCCCGGTAGGGTTTTTTCGTTGTGCTCCCCCCGTGGGAAAAGATAAAAAAAAATGGAGAATACGCGGCTCCTGTGTTTAGGCATTTTGGGTTGTCGAAACCCTTTTTGTGTTGGGTTTTCCCCTTTGGCTTGTTTCCTTGTTTCGCTTTTCCGTTTTGGGGTTTTTGGTTTTTTTTCGCTGTTTTTTTTTTGTTGCACTGGTTATTGCCCTTCCCCTTTCCTTTTGTAGATAAAATAAAACCTTTATCTTTTCTTTTGACCCCTGGTTTGTGTTGTGTGGTTTTACCAGTTCTTGTGTAAAAAAACCCCGGTGCCCCCTTGCACCCCTTGGGTGTTTTTTGTTTGCACTTGTTTGTAGTTTTTCCCTTTTTGGTTTTTTTTCCTTTACCGGTCCTTTATTTGGCCCGTTGTTGGCTGTTTTTGGCACCGTTTATGTGTTTTTGTCGAAAAAAAAAAATCTGTTTGTTTTGCTAACCTTGTTTTTTGCCGTTGGTCCCTTTTTTTGTTCCCGGTGTCCGCCTTTTGGTTCCGGACCTTTTTACGCCTTTTGTGTTGTCGCCATTCTTCCCCCGTTCCTTGTTACCCCCGGTGTTTTGTTTTTTTCGTATGTTTTTAAACTTTGGGTTCTTTTGTTCCGGGTTTTTCGTTTGTGCTTTTCCCCTGGGTAATGATGTGCCGGATTTTTCTTGGCACGCCCTGGTGCCCGTTGCTTTGTTCCGGGGGCCTTTGTGGTGTTCCCGTGGTCGGGGGTTCCCTTATAGGTTTTTGTGTCCTCAGTAGAAACCCCCTAGCCTTTTTTTTTTTGGTATGTCTCTGTTTTTTTTTTAAAAAACCTTTGTAACCTCGGCCCTTCCGTTTTGCCCTTGTAATGTTGTCGTCCTGTTTGTTTGTGTGTTGTTCTTTTGCGATGCTCCGTGTTTCCCCCCCTTTTTGGTCTGAGAAACCCCGTGTTGAGTGTGCTTCCCCGGTTGTTGTTTGGGTGGGCTGTTGTTTTTTTTTGTTCATGTTCTTTTTTGTTGTTTTGCTTTTTGTTTTTTGCTCCCCTTTTGTCCCCGGGTCCCCCGACCCCCCTTTTTTTTCGGATGTCCGTTTTGTGTTGTGTTGTTTTCTTGTGTTTTGTTTTTTGGCCATTTTTTTGTGATTTTGGTTGTTTTTTTTGTTAGTCGTTTGGTCTGCCCGTTTTTCTTGTTTTTCGCGGTTTGGGGGTGGTCTTTCCCCCTGTTTCCCCTGGAGTTTCACCCCTCCTTTTTTCTTTGTTCTGTTCGTGTTTCCCGATACTGGTGCCCCCCGCTTTCTTGAAAACCCTTGGGGTTATTTTCCGTTTTTGGGCTTTGTTGTTTTTGAAAATAATTACCGCGTTGGTTTACTTAGCATGGCGTTTTTGATTTTTTTTTGCTTGGTTTTGCTTGTCCCTCTGTTTTACCTGTTGCTTTTTTCCCCCTTGTTGTGGGTGGGTTTTGTTTGTTTAAAAAGACTGGCTGTTTCTTACTTTTGTGGTTGGTTTCTTTGTCCCCCTGTTTTCATTGGGTTTTTGGTTGTTCTCTTTTGTGCTGGTTTCTGCATTTTGTTTGTGTTTTTTGTTTGAAAAATAAGTTTGCGTACCTGTGTTTTTTCCATGTGGGTTTAGTTTTTGTTGTTTGTGTAATACGTTCTTACCCCTCTTTCTTGGGGCCCCGAGTTGTTCTGTTAAAAAATAAACCTTCTGTGTGGTCTTTTTTTGTTGTTTCCCTGTGTTTTGTGTAGGTTTGCCCCCCTCCTGTGTGTGCTTGTCTCCCTTTGTTTATTCTTTTGCCTGTGGCCCCGGCTGTTTTTTGGTTTCTTGTTTGTCCCTGTTTTTAGAATTTTTTTGTTTTCGTTTGTCGCTTGCTGCGATTTCCTTTTGTTTCCATTTTGGTGTGTTGATTCTGTTTGTTGGTTTTTTTTTTCCCCTTTTGTCTGTCCCGGTTGTGGTAGGTTTGGTGTTTTCGCCCGTCCACCCCCGTGATTTTAGGTGAGTTGTTTGTTGCCCTGTGTTTTGTTGCTTGCCGGTGTTTTTTGTTTTGTTTTGTCTGTTCCTGTGTTTGTGCGTTTCGTGCGGGCCTTCCCTAAAAACTTTGTCTTTTTGTTTTTTGTTTTCTCTTTGTTTGTTTTTTTGTGGCCTGAAAAAAAAAAAACCGTGGTGTTTTTTTTTTTCCTTCCGCCCCCTAGTCCGCGTCCCCCGCGTTTTTTTTGGTGTGGTTGTTTTTTTCCCTCTTATTTGCTTGTCCAGTTTGTTTGTTTTTTTGTTGTCCTTTTCCCCCTTTTTTTTTTGTTTGTCCCCTTTTTTTTTGTTTTTTGTTGCCCTGGCGGTTTGCTTATGTTTTTGTTTTTATCCTTCCGTGTGGTCCTTTTTGTGCCTTGGTACCTTGCCCCCCGTTGCGGGTGTGTGTTCCCTTTGAAAAAAACCGTGTATTTTTTTGCTTGTTCCCTCTTTGTCCCCCTTTGTTACCCTTTTTTGGTGTTTGGCGCGTGTGTATGGCCGGTTCCTTGTTTGGGCCCCCGTGCCCCGGTGGGCCCCGTATTCCTTTCCCAGTGCGAAAAAAGAGATAAAAAAAATACTTTTACATTGTTCCCCGCCGGTTTTTTTGTATTTCGTCGTATTTTACGCCTCTCCCGTTTGTTGTTGTGGGTGGGTGCCTTGGTTAAAAAAAAGACCGTTTGTTTTCTCTTTGGTCGTGGTTGTTTTGTTGTGTTTTAGTTTTGTGTCTTTTTTTCTGTGTGTTAGTAGGTTTCCGTGTTGGTTTTAAAAAAAAAAAAAACCCCCCTGTTGTTTTGTCCGGCCTTTTTCTGGGTTTTTGTTTTGTCCTGTGTCCCTTCCCCCCCCCTTTGTGGTTTCCCGCCCTTGTGTCTGTGTTGTTTGGTGGTTTTGGGTCTCGGCAAAAGCAAATGTAATAAAACTCCTGGTTGTGGGGTCCTGCCCCGTTTTTTGCCCGTTTCTTTTTTTTTGTGCCTTTCTTTATCTTGGTTGTTTTGGTTGTTTTGGTGCCGTGCGGTTTTCTGTCGTTCTTTTTGGGTTGGTTTGTTTTTGGTTGCTCTAAAAAAAAAAGTCGTCTGCTACTCTGCCTCCTTTGGTTTTTTGGGTTTGGTGATTTCCCTTCTTTTTTTTTTAATACCTCGTCTTCCTGTGCGGTCCTTTCCTCTTGTTGTTCGTGTCCTTTTTTTGTTTGTTGGTTATTGGGTTCCTTTTGTTTTTTTTGTTGTTTGCCGCCCTGGTCCTTTTTTCCTGTCTCTCTTTGGTTGATTGTCTATTTTGTGGTTTGTCGTGTGTTGTGTTTAAAAAAACGTTGGCGCCTGGCCCGTTGTTCTGTGTTCCCCCCTTTGTTTTTGTTTTTGGGCTTTGTTTATGGTTTGTGGTTCCCTGTGGGTGTGCCCGCCCCCCTGACCCGTTGTTTTTGTTTTTTCTTTTGTTTTTTCCGTTTTGTTTTAAAAAAAACTCTTTTGGGTTGTGCCCCCTAGTGTTTTGTCCTTTGTGGTCCGCCGTGACTTGTTGTTGGTGTCACCCTGTGTGTGCGGGGTATGTTTTTGTGTGTGTTTTGGGTTCGTTCCCCGTCGCGGTTGTCCCGGTGGGGGGGTTTTTGTTTCCCAACTTGCAAACTTTTTTCCCTTTTGTGGTGTTTTGTTCTTATTTTTGTTTGTGTTGCAACCTATATGGGTGCCTTTCCCCCCGTTTAAGACACCTCTTTTTTTTGTTTTGTTTTGGTCCTTTTCTACCGGTTGGCGATTCCCCCTGGTTTCCGCCAAAAACCGTCTTTTCGACCCCCGGTGTGGGTTGTTTTTTTGTTGTTTTTTATTGTTAGAAACTTTAGTTTTTGGTTTTTTTTTTGTTTTTTTCCGGGTCTGGCCCCTTTGGTTTTTCTGTTTTGTTTTTGGGTGGAATTGTTTTATCGTTTTTGTTCTGTGGTTTTGGGTGTTTTTTGCTGTTGTGGTCTGTTGTGGTGTTTGCTGTCCTTACCTTTTACCCTAAAGAAGCTTGTGTTTTTTGTGTTATGTCCTGTTACCTTGTTTCTGTTTTCTCATTTTGTTTTCCTTTTGTCCGTTTTTTTGTGTTTTTTGATGGCTGTGTGCCCCTGGATAAAAAAAAAAAACAAAAAAAAAAAACGTTTTTTTTGTTTTGTTTTTTGTTTTGTCGTTTTTTTGTCCCCCCCCCCGGTTTTGTTTCTTGGTTTTGTTTGTTCTTGGTCTTGTTGGTTGTTGGTTGGTTTCTTTCTCTTTAGTTCCCTTGTTGTTTTTATGCCCCCTTCCCTTTTTTGCCCGGTGTGTTCTTGATGTGTCGGTTTTTCCCCTGGTTTGTTGCCCCCTGGTTTTCCCCCCCTTTTTTTTTTTTTTTTACGTTGGTGTTTTATTTGTTTTTTGGTTTTGTCCTGGTTTTGGCCTTCCATTGTCCTTTTTTTGTTTGTTTTTTTTTCCACTTTTTTCTATTCGTCCCATTTTTTTTTTTGTTGTTCAACCTTGCCCCCCTCTTTTGGTTGGTTTTTTTTCTTGTTGATTTCCGGGTTGGCCGATGTGCAGTTTCCCGTGGTTTGTGGCCCCCCCCCTTTTGAGTTCTTGTTTCCTCCCGTGTTGTTTCTGTGGGGTCTTTTCTAAGAACCCCCCCAGTTGTGGCCCGTTTTTTTTTGTGTGCCCGCCCCCTTCGGTGGTCTTTTCCCCTGTTGCCCCGTTGCTTGCCCCTGTCCGTGTTATTTTTCTTGTTTGGTTTTTACCCCTCTGTACCCAGTTTTTTGAATTTTGTGTGTTTGTCCCCTGTTGTTTGGCCTCATCCCCGTCTGTGTGGGTTTTGTTTTTTTTCTGTTTATGAGTTCCTTTTGTGTGTTTCCCACCGTTTTTTCCTGGTGTTGTTTGTCGCCCCCCGGGGGGTTGTTGTCGTTTGGCCCCTACGGGTCCAGTTGTTTTTTTGTGTTTGTGCCCCCGCCCCTTGTCCCTTTCCGGGGGATGTTTGTGTTGTTTTTTGCCGTGCCCCCTTTGCTTTTTTGGTCCCCGCCTGGGTTTGTTGAGTCCCAGCGTTTTTGCCTTTATTTGTTTTGTTTTTGTGTTTTGGTCTTGTTGTTTGTTTTTTCGTTTTGTTTGCCTTTATGTTGTTGGTTTTGGTTTGTTTGTCTTTTTCCCCTTGGGGGCCTTGTGAAAACCTTGCTTCCTTTCGTTTGTCCAAATAAAAAAAAACTTTTTTGCGGTTTTTCGGACGTTTTTGCCCGTTTGTGGGTTTCCCCCTGTTTCATGTGGTTGTTGTTTTTTTGTTTTCTGTTGGTTTCGCCGTTTGTTTTGTGTTTGTTCCGTCCCGCTTTTTTTTGTCCCCTGTTTGTGGTGCAATAAAAAATTAACTCCTGTTATGGTTTTTTTAGTCAACTTTGGTTGGGTGGGATTATTTCCTTCTTCCTATCCCTGCTTTTTTTTGTTTACTCCTCCTCCACGTGCTTGGTGTTTTGTTCGTGTTTCTCTTTCCCGGGTCTGCTTGTCGCCCTGCCCGGGGCGTGTTTGCCCCCTTTTTTGTTTTTTTTGTGTTTGGTGTTCCCCCCTTTTTATGGTGTCACCCCTGTTAACTTGTGGTGCTTGCCCCGTTTGGTGATCCGGGCCTGCGTGCGTGTGTTCCCCGTCTTTGCCTTCCCCCGCTGTGGTGGTCCCGGTTGCCCTTTTCCGCTACCGTTTTAATAAAAAAACCCATAATATACAAAAACAACTTCTTGCCCCTTTTTTTGTTTTGCTTTGGGAAATAACGGTTGGGTGTTGCCCTTTTGGTGGTTGGGGTTGCCCCTCTTTCCTTTGCGTTGACGTTGCCGGTTTGTTCCGCTTCCTGCCTTTGTGGACGCCCAGTTGGGTGTTTAGGGTGGTTTTGTTGCTTGGGTGTCTTGCGCGCCCTTCTATTGTTCCCCCCCCTCCTGTGAACTGTGTTTGTTTTGCCTGGTTTTTGTGGGTTTCACTTCCTGTTTGTTTTTTTGTTTTGTGTTTTGTCTTTTTTGGCCCCCCATGTTGGTGTTCTCTTTCTTAACGCCCTTGTGTGCGTGTTTTTGGTTTTGGTTTTTTTTTTTTTTGTTTTTTGGTTCTTTTTGTTTTTTTTTCTCTTTTGCCCTTGTGTGTGTATTCTGCCCCCTTCCTTTGTTTACTGTTTTTCTTCTCTTGGTTTGGCCCCGTTTTGCGTAAAAAAAAACCCCTGTTTGCCTTCCCTGTTTTTCTTTTTCTGTGCTGTGTTTTCCTTCCCGTTGTTTCTTTTCCGTTGTTGTTTGTTTTATTTTCCGTGGTTTTTTTTCTTCTTTTTTTTTTTTCCTGTTTGTTTTGCCTTGGTTCGGTGCCCGTAATTGGTTTTTGCTTGTTTTGTAGTCCCCTTGTCTCTTTTTGCTTTTTTTTTGGGGGTGTGTGTCCACCGGTTTTTCGTTCCACCCCCCTTGTTTGCTTTTTGTTAGGTCCTTAGTTGCCCGGCCCCCAAATAACTGGTCTTGTCGTTATACTTATTGTCCTTCTTTTTGCCTTTTTGGGTTTCCTAAAAAAAAGAAAACCCCCCCCCTATCCCCTCCCGTGGTTTTGTTGGGGGTTTTTGGTTGTGATACCCCCCGCCCTTTTCTGGTATTGGCCTCCGCTATTCGGGTTTTTTGTCTTGTTTTTGTGTATTTGTTTTCCTTTTTTCGCCTCGCGTGTCGGTGTTGCATTTGGGTGTCGTAATGATTGTGTGGTTTTGTCCCCAGTTGTTGCTACCCCCTCGTTTGTTTGAGTGTGTTCTTTTTTTGTGCCTTGGTTTGTTCACCCATTTTTCCGGTGTAGGCTGTTGCCTTTGGTCCCTCGGTTTTTTGTTGGCTCAAGACTGTTGGGGTGTTTTGTTTGCCGTTTCCGGTACGTTCTTGTTCTGAAAAAAAAAAAAACGGTTTCCCCCTACCCTTTAATAAACAAAAAAAAAATCCTTGTGCGTTTTTGTTTTAGTTTTGTTTTTTTGCCTGATTGCCTTTGTCGGTTTTTCTTCGGTCTATCCCCCGTAAGCCCCCCCTGGGGTTGGTGTGGTTGTGTTTTTGTGTTTTTTTTTTGGGTCTTCTTTTTTCTCCCCTGTTTGTTAAAAAAACGCGTGGTGTTTCCTCCTTTTTGTTTTTCGTTTGTTGTGTTTTTGTTGCTGAGTTTTCCCATTCCCCCCCCTTTTCAAAAAAAGTACCTTTCGTGTTGGTTTTGCGTGTCCTCCTTTTTTAATAAGATGCTGCTTGTTTTCCCTGCCCCGGTCCCCCCTTGTGTTTTTTTGTCCTTGGCCTTTTTTTTCCGTCCTTTTTTTTTTTTCTATGTTTTTGTCCCAATTATTTCCCCGTTTTTTTTTTTGTTAGTTTTCCCCTGGGGTGGTCCTTCATGGGTGTCCGTTTTTACTTGGTTTTGCGAAAAGAAAACCCATTTTTTGGGCCTTGGTACTTGGCCTATTTTTGCTCGTTTTCGTTCTTTTTTCTGTCCCGTGTGTCGTTGTAACGTGCTTCCCCTTCACCCTCTGGTCTGCCCCTTTCCGGGTGGTGTTTATACTTTTTTTTGTGTTGTCGGGGCCCCCCCCGGTCGTTTGCCTTCAAATAAGTACTCGCGTGCCTTTATTTTTGGGGCCCGACCCCTGGTGTTCTGTTCCCTCCCTTTTTTTTTTTAATCCTTCGTCGATCCCCCGCCGTGCCCCGGCCTGTACCAGTGGTTTGTGTGGTACTGTCTTTTTTCTTTTCCGTTGGTCCTTTTTGGTTATCCGTTTTCCCTCCGGTGGTGGTTTTTTGCGTTGTTTGGTTACCCCCGTGTTTTTGCCCCGGTGTTCCTCTTTTCGTTGTTCCGTTTTTTTTCCCTGTTTTTCCGTCTCCTGTGTTGTGTTTTTTGTGTTTTTTTTTTCCTTCCCTTTCTGTGTTTTTTTTTCCCTCTTTTTTTTTGTCTTTGTGTTGTGTTTTTATGTTTTTGTCTTTGTCCGGGCGTTGTTTTTTTTATGTTGTTTTTGTTTCCAAACTTTTTTTTTGTTTGTGTTTTGTGGTGGTTTTTTGCTTGCCCATGGTGTTTTTGTCGTTCTCGTCCCTGTGTGTTCCCTGTGTTCCCTTGTTCCGTATAAAAAACCCCCTGTGGGTTGTTTCCTCCCAAATATAACCCTATTTTTTTTTGTCTTTTTGGCCCTTCTGCGTTGTGTTTTCTTTTTTCCCTCACCCTAAAAAAAAAAAACCCCGTGTAGAACGTGGTGTGCCGCTTTCTGCCAACTGTTGTTTGTTCTTTCCGTTTTCCCTTTTGAGCTCCCGTCCCCCGCCGTGTTTTCCTTGTTTTTGTGTGGTTGGTCCTTCTTTGTGTGGTTTTTTCCCGCCTTTTGTTTTTTTTTGTTTTTCTTTGTGTTTTGTTTTGTGTTTGTGTTTTCCGAATTGTTTTTCGTATCTTTCCCTCCCCACTGCCTGGCCGGTCTTTTGTTGTGAAAAAAACCCCCTGGGTGTGGCTTCTCCTTTTTGTAGAGTTTTTTAGTTTAACCCGCCTTTGTTGATGGAGGTGTTCCTTTCAAAAAAACAGAAAAAAAAAATAAAAAAAAACCTAAAAAAAAAAAACCCGTCGGCTTTTCCCTTTGTTTCTACTTTGTTGTGTTGATTTGTGTTTCTCGCCTTGTTGTGTTTGGGGTTTTTTTTTCGTAGTTTGATTTTGTTGTTTGGTATTTTTGCTTGGTGGGGATTGGGCTCCCCCTGGTGGTGGGTTTTGGGGTGTCCGGGGCGGTCCCGGCCCTGTTGGATTGCTTTGTTTGGCGTTTCCTTTGTTCCCCCACTGTTGTTCCGTTTCCTGTTGTGTTCCCGTCGTGTTGGGTTATTGTGTCGCGTTTGTCGGTCCCCCTTTCCCTTTTCCGCTCTTTTCCGTTGTTCTTTAGGGCGTCCTTTTGTGCTGTATCCCGTTTTTGCTATGTTCGTCTGTTCTGTGTATCGGTTCTTCTTTTGTGGTTAAAATAAAAAAATAACACGTCTTTTGTGTTTCTTTTTTACTATTTGTTTGTTTTTGCTTGCCCCCCCGTGTGTGTGTCAGTGCCCTTGGTACACTGTTTTTTTCTCTCTCGTTTTCCGGTTTTTTTGGTTGGTTGTCCGTATACTTGTCCTCCCTGTGTAAATAAAGAAGATTACGTTTTGTTTTCTGATTGTTTTTGTACCTGTGTGTGTTGAACTGCTTCCCCGTGTTATGTTTGTGTTCCTGGTATGCTCCTGTCAGTGGTTTTGGGGGTGTATTTTCTTTTTTACTTCCTGTTTTGGGTTTCCCCCCGTTTCTTTTTCCCATCCTGTGCCCCTTCCCCTGACTCCTGGTCCTTGCGTGTGTTCGGTCTAGTTTTTAGAAAGAAAAAAAAAAAAAAAAAAACAAAACCCAACTCTTTGTTTTGGGTTTGGCCCCGTGGTGTCCCCCCGCCCCCCATACCGTGTCCCCCCCCACCCCTTGTTTTTTGCTTTTGGTTTTCCTTTGTTTTTTGGTTTTCCGCCAAAAACTGTTTGTTGTTACTTTGTTGTGCCCTGTTGTGTTGCCCGCGTGGTCAGCCTTGGAAAACTGGTGTGGGTTTGTTTGCGGTGTTTTTGGTTCCGTTGTGGTGTTTGTGCTCCTTTTTTGTTTGTGCCCCCCCCCGTGTGTGGTGACCTGTTTATTGGTTGCTTTTATGAGGGAAAAAAAAAAAATAAAAAAACAAAAAACCTTTTTTGTTGTTTTGCCTTTTTGCCCATGTTGTGTGCTTTTGTATTGGGTGGTTTTTGTTTCGGTGATTTAGTGTTTCCGTTTTTGTTTTTTTCCATTTGTCCCTCCCCCTTTCATATTTTCCGTCACCCCTGTTTTCTCTCCCCCCCGGTTTTTCTTTGTACATTTGGTGGCCATTTGTTTTAGTTGCCTTTGTTTTACTGGTTGTCCTTCAGAAAAAAAACCCCCGCGCTTGGTTTTTTTTGTGTCCGGTGTTGGTTGTTCCTGGTTGTTGTGGTCTTCCTTTCTGTGTTCCCCTTCGATTTTTTCCCCCTGTTCCCTCCCTTTTGGTCTGTGTTGTCGTTTTATTTTAGGTTTGTGTTTTGCCCTAGGCGTAGTTTGTGGGTGTTTTGTCAAAATAAAACACTCTTCCCGTGTTTGCCCTGTTGTTGTTTGTAAACCCAGTTTCCCCCGTTCCCTTTTGTCATGTGCTTGGTGGCTCCCCTCCCCCGTTTTCTTTTTTTGAGTTTTGTTTTGTGTTTTTCTTTCTCTACCTTGTTCCCTTGTTTATTGTGGTTTCGTTCGTTCGTGTGTCGTTCTGGGGTTTGTTTTGCTGTTACTGTGGTGTTGTGGTGTCGCCACCGTTTGGGGTGTCCGTTCCCGCGTGAGCGATTGGTGTCTTTTTTTTTTTTGGTACCTTTGTTTCCGGTTTGTTTCCTTCGGGGTGCCCTTGTTCGTGATTTTCCCGTTTGTTCTTGCCCCTTTTTTGTTTTGGCCCCCCTGTTTTTCCCCCGTGGCCCCTTTTCCGGTGTTGTTGGGCTCGGTTTCGTTGTTTGGTGCCTCTTCCGTCCCCCTTTATTGGTCTTCTTGGTTTGTTCCTTCGTTTGGTTGTTTTGTGTTGTCCTTTTGTTTTTGCTTGTTTTCCGGTTGGTTCGTGTTTTTTGGTTGTCCCCCCCCCATTTGTCCCTGTTTCTCCCCTTGGATTTTTTTTTTGTCTCCCCTTTTCCCCGCCCCCCCGGGTGGGGCCCTAGCGTTTGTCCCCTTGTCTTGTGTCGTTCCTGACGCCTGGCTGGGGTGTGCCCTTCCCTTTCCCTGTGGTGTCCTTGTGTTTGGCCCCCACCCTTTCTCTTTTGCTCCCTGTGATTGAAAACCTAAACCCCCGGTACACCGTGAACCGTTTTTTTGTTTTCCCCCTCTGAGGGCCCCTTGTTCCCCCGTTTTGGGTCCCTTGTTTGGCTGTTTTCCTTTGTTTTGTACTGTCCCCCGTGCCAACGTTTGGTTGTTGTCTGCCCTGTTTGGTCTGCCCCCTTCCTTTTGTTTTTTGTTTATTTTTTCCTGGTGTTTGTTTTATTTTTGCCCTTCCCTGTTTTAAAAAACCCTTTCTTTGTGTTTCTGTTTTCCCGGTTTTTTTGTGTGGGTTTTTGTGTGTTGAAAAAAACTCCTTTGGTGGCCCCCTGCCTACCTTGTTGGTTTTGTTCACCCTGTTTTTTTTGTTTGGGTTTTTGTTTTTTCGTGTGTTTCGTTATTCGTGTGGGGGTTTCTTTTGTTTTTTTTTCGTTTGTTGTGGTTTTTTTCTCCTTGTTTTTGGGGGGTTGCCGGGCCCCCATGTCAAAACTGTTTTTTGTTTTGGTCTTTGTTCTTGTAGTGTGTGTTCGCCGTTTTGCGGTTGTTTCCCTCTACCTTTTTTTTTTTTTGCCCTGTTTTTTGTTTTGTTTTCTTTGCCTTTTGCCCTTTCCTTTTTTTTGTGTTTTTTGTGTCCCCCTCTGCTTCTTTGTGTTGTCCCTTTGTTCCCCTTTTATTTTTGCTCCTTTGTTGTTTTTTTGTCTTTGATGTTGTTTGTAGTGTTGTTTCCCCCTTTTTTCTTTTTTTTTACTCCGCGCCCCTGTTGTTGGTTTTTTGTTCGGTTGTTTTTGGCCCCGTGTGTTTGTTTTGTGCCCCCTTTGCCCCCTTTTGTTTTTTTTTCGGACTTTCGGTGTACCCCCCGTTAATTGTTTCCACCCCTCCCTTGCTTTTTGTTCTTTCATGTTTTCCGTATTTTGTTTTTCCTTTTTGTTCCCAGTTCCCCTTGTTTGGTGTGCCTGTGCCCCTGTTTTTTTTTTTTTCCTTTGGGTTTGGTGTTTTTGTGGGGTTTTCTGTTTTTTGTCGTTGGGATTTTTGTGTTTTGTTTTTGTTTTTTGTTTGGGCCTTTTCTTCTTTTTTTTTTTTTGTGTGTTTTGTCCCCTTGGTTTTTTTTCCGTTTTGTTTTCCCCCTTTTATTCCCTCCCCTCCGCCGGGGGTTGTTTCTTTTTTGCGCCGTTTCTCTTTTTTGTCTTCTTTTCCCTTCCGGTGTTTGCCCCGGCCTGGTTGTTTCGTGGTTTTTCGTTTTTGTTGTTTTCTGTCTAGTTCTGTTGTTTGCCGCCCCCTGGTTGCCCCGGGTTTTTCTGTAGTTTTTCTTTTTCCTTCTTTGTTTGTTATTTTTTGCCTTTGTAATTCGTTGTTTTCTGCTGCTTGTTTTGTGGTTGGTTCTTTATAACACGTTTCTTAACTTCCTTTGTTTTTTCTTGTCGCGGTTCCTTTGTCCTTCCCCGTTCCTTTGGTTTGCCGTAGTTGTCCTGGTTTGCAAATACTTTTTTTCCCTTTTTTGCTGTGTTTTGCCCTTTTTTTGGTGTTATTTTTAAAAAAAAATACCTTCGTTGTTTTGTGTTGTTCGTTGTGTTTCTCCCTTTTGTAACCTGTTTTGTTTCCGGTAGGTTTGGTTTCCGCGTGGTACGCCCGCTTGGTTTTGTTTGATGTTTTTCTTTTCCTTCCCCCTCCTTTTTCCTGCCTCTTCCCCGGCCCCGTTTTTCCTTAGGTGGGTTTGCCTTTATCTTTTTGCTTTCCCTGTTGCCCTTTCTCGGTTAGGTGATTTTGTGTGTTCATGCCCTGGCCCGCCCCGCCTTGCAAATAACGTATTTTTGGTTGGTTTAGTCCTTGGTGCCTGCGTGTTTTTTCTGTCGAGTTTTTTGTGGGCGCCTTTTCCCCCCTTTATTTCCCGTTGCTCTGCCCTGCCTTTTTTTTTGCCTTTGTGGTTAAAAAAACTTCTTTTTGTTTTGTTTACTTTGTTTTTCCTCCTTTTTTTTTTTTGTGTTTTGGTTTTGTTTGTAATAGTTGTTTTTTTCCTTTGTTTTTTTTTGTGGGTGCTCCGTGCCGATCCGTCCCCCCGTTTTTGTTGTTGCGGTCCCTTTTTTTTGTTGTATTTGTTTGTTTTTGCTTGTTTTTTTTTTTGTTGTTTTTATGGGGCCCCCTTGTTGTTATGACGTTGTAATTTCTGGTCCCTATAAAAACGTCCCGCTCCTGCTTTTGTGTCCCCTTTTTTTTTGATTTTTTGGTGTGTGTCCTGTTCCGTTTTCTTCCCTTGTTGGTGTGTCTGGTTTTTTTTGCTTTGCTTTCCGTGCTCCGCTGTCCCTGATTTTTTTAAAAAACCCTTTTTTGCGTCCCTTTTGTTTTTCAAACAGTAAGCCTTTGCCATTGTGTTGCCCCGTTTTTTGTTTTTGTGCTCCTGTTTGTGGTTGTTCCCCCCTGAGAGCCCCATTTCGGGGGGTTGTTGTGTTTTTTTTTTGTGTGCTTGGTCCGGCCCCGCCACTGTGGGTTTTTTTTTGTTTTCGCCTCTTTGTTTTTTTTGGTTGTTTTCTGCCCCGGTTGTGCCCGTTGTAGTGGGTTTCCCTTCCCCCCCCTGCTGGGTTTTTTTTGGTGTGTTGTTGCGTGGTTTACCTTTTTCCTTTCTATTCCCCCTTTTTGCCCTGTGTGTTGGTTCCCATTTGTCGTTCCCTGTTTCTAAAAAAATATAAAGAAACCCTGGCTTTTGGTGTTTTTTTTGTGTTGTCCCTGGGGCTGGTTGGGTTGGGTGTGGTGGGGCTCCCGTATGATGTTTTTTTGTTGTTCCTGTGTGTGTTTGGGTGTTTTGCTGTTTTTCCTTGAGCGTGTGTTCCTTTCGGTTGTTGGACCCCTTTTGCCCCCTGGCGCTTTTATGCTTTGTTTCGGTGTGTTGTTTTTTTGGTGTTTTTTCCCCTTTGGGGTCCCTTGGCGTTAAATAAAAACTGTGGGTCCCCCCCCTTTTGTGGGCCCTTGGTTGTGGAGGCCGGTGGTTTTCCTTTTGCTATAACGGGCCGTGTCCCCCCCCCTGCCCGCTTTTTTTTTTTCCCCCTTTTTTTTTGCCCTTTTTTGCCCTGGTCTTGTGTTTCGTTGCTTCCCCTGGTTGTTGAATTTGTTTGGTGGTTTGTGGATTCCTTCTGCTTTTGCTGTTTGTTGGGTCGTTTTTTGGCTTTTGTTTTGTTTCATTTGTTTTTTGTTGTTTTTTCCCGTTTGTGGGGTGTAAAAGCTGTTCCCCCTTTTTTGTTTTTCTCGGTCCTTTATTTGTTGTTAAACTTGTATTTGTTCCCAGGTTCATTTTGTTTGGTGGCAGTCTGGGTCCTTTGGTCCCGTTAGGTTCCCCTTTGTAAAAAACTGCCCGGTGTTCTTTTTTGCCTGTGTTCGTTGTTGGGAGTCCCCGGGGGCCTTGTCTGGTTCCTTGTGCTTGGCCGTATGTCCTTTTTCTGCCCTTCTTTTTTCCTGCTGTGCTGGGTTGTTGTTTTCCTGTGTGGTTAGGTGGCCCGTCCTAGGGTCCTTTGGTGTTGGATTTGGTTATCTTTGGGTGTGTGTGTGATGTTTCTTTTCGTGTCCCCCCCTTGTTTTTTTCGGGTCCCCCTTTGTGCTTGTTGGTTTTGTTTGGTTCCTAAAAACCTTTTATGTTTTTTTGCCCCTTTTTTGTTTGGGGCCCCCACACCCTTCCTGTGGTTTTGTGGTTTGTTTTGTTGTTTTGTCTTGTGTTTGGTCGCCCGTGTCCCCCCGTCCCTGATTGTTAAAAAAGAATAAAAAACCTTTTTTTTATTCCTTGTGTTTTGCCCCCGGTGTCCAGATGTTTTTTTTTGTCCTTTTCCCCTTCCTTTCTCCCCGTCTTTTTGCTCTTTATGTCCCTCACGCGTTCATTTTTCTTTGTTTGTTTAGCCGGTAGCTTTTCTGTTTTTTCTTGTTTGTGCCTTGTTTTGTGTTTTTTTATTGCCCCCTTTCGTTGCCTTTTGCTTGTTTTTGTGGTTTGTGTTGCAGGTTGTTTCCGTGTTTCGGCCCCTGTGTGGCGGTAAACCGTCGTGGCATTGTGGTTTTTGCCCCCAGTGCCCGGTTGGTTTATCTTCCTTTTTTGGCTTAAAACCCCTTCTTGAGAAAATTAAAAACTGTTTGTTTTTTTTTTCGGGTTCCCCCTGGAGGTCCCTTCTTTTCGTTATTTTGTTTTTCCTGCGTTTTGCTGGTTGTGTTTTGGTCTGTGTTTTTCGCCCTTTTCCAAAAGAAAAACTTTAGTGTCATTTGTTGCGTTGTTGTTTTCTCGTTTCCTTTTAACTAAATAAAAAAAAAAAACGCTGTTTTTTCCCCCCCCTCCCCCCGTTTGGTTTGTGTCCCTGTTTGTGTAAAAAAAAAAAAAACCTTCTCTGTTTGGTTTGGGAAAAAACTTTTTGGGTGAAAATACCTTTTCCTGTTGTCTGTCTTTTGTGTTTTGCTTTTTTTGTTGTTGTTTTGTATTTTGTGTGTGTCTGTTGTCCCGTCCTCCTTTTTTTGTCCCTTGTTCTATTAAGAAGAGACCGTTGTTGGGTTGCTTGTCTCCCCCTTCTAAACCTTTGTATTGTTGCCCTCCTTTTTTAGGTTTTTTTTTTTTGGTGCCTTGCTTCTTTTGGTTGGTTCTTTTTTTGGTTGGTTTTTGTTTTGTCCCCCGGTATTTTTTAGTTTCGTTTTTTTCTGCCCTTCAAAAGAAAAAGCCCCCTTTCTTTTGTCCAGTTTTCTTTATGTTTGTCCGTTTTTTTTTTGTGAACTTTTTCGTCCTTCCCTTGCACGGTGGGGGGTTGTGGAATCGCCTTCCCCCTTGTCACTTGTGGTGTGTGCTTTGCCTTCTGTTTTTTTGTGTGGGTTTGTGCCCCCTGTTGTTGGTTGGAACGTTTCCCGTGTTTTTTTGGTTGCCCCTCGTGCTGTGCCTTGTTTTTTCCCTCCGTTGCCTTTTGTTGGTTATGTCCGGTGGTTCTTTTCTTTTCCGTGTGTGTGTCTGATCTCGCCCTAGATTTTGTTGCACGGTTTTCCTGTTTGCTTGTTTGGGTTGTGTTCCTGGTCCTCCTCGTGTAAAAAAAAACGCGTGTTTGCCCGTTTGTAAACAACCTCCCGTTGTTTCCCTTTGGTTTCCGTTGTCTTTTTGGTTGTCCCTTTTTTATTTGTTGCTTTCAATAACTTATCCTTTGTGTGTTTGCTTGTTGTGGTGAACCTGCTAAAACCCTTTTTTTGTTTTTTTGGTTTGTTTTTTTTTCCTTTTTGCCTTGGAGTCCCCCCTGGTCCTGGTCTCCTTTGTATTGTTTTATTGCGTGTTTTTTGGTTTTTGTCCTTTCCCCCTTGTTGTTCGGTGTTTCATTGTCCTGTGGCCTGTGTGGTGGTTTCCGTTGCTAGGTCTGGCTTATAAAAACCGGGTGGTTTTCCGTTGTTTTTGGTCCTTTTTTCGTGCGCTTGTTGGTGTGTGTTTGGTTTTGGGGGTTGTGACGTGGTGTTTCCCCTTTGTTTTGGTGTTTCCCCCCTCCTGTAGTGTTTTTGTTTTCCCCCCCTTCCTTCCCGTTGCCCCGTTTCTCGGTTTTGGTTCCTTCGCCTTTCTTGGTTCTGGTGTCCCGTCTTGTAGTGTGTGTGTTGGTTCTTTTTATTGGTTGTGCTTTGGTCCCTTCGGTCGTTCTCTGGCGGTGATGTGCGTTGGTCGCTGTTATTCGGTTCGAACGCGTCTTTTGCTTTTCCCTGTTTCTTGGAGTTGCCGCTTTGTGTTTTTTTGTGTTTGGTGGCTGTTTCGTTGCCTGGTTTTATTCGGCTGTGTTGTCCTGTTTGTGTGGTCTTGCCATCGGTGGTTTGGCTTAGTGGTCCCGTCCTTCCCTGTGGGTGGTGTGGTGTTCCCCCTGTTTTCCCGCCCACTAGGGAGCGTGTGTTCTTGTGTCTTTTATGGGGGCCCTCGTCGAGTGTGTCCTGATGGATTAAAAACTTGGGCGTACGTGCGTTGAAAAACCCCCCCCGTTGTTTCTTGCTTTTGGTTTGTTGCTTTCCTTTGAAATACTTGGCTTGTGCGTATGTTCCCTTCTGTTTTTTATTTGTCACCCCCTCGTGCTTTCTGTTTTAGCCCCCTTGGTTTTGTGTTAGTTGTGACCTCCCCCCCTTCTTGTGGGTTTCCTGTTGTTGTTAAAATAAACTTGTTGTTCTTTTTTTGTGTTCCCCTTCCCGTGGTTGGTGTTGCCTGTCTGGTGGTGGTCTGTCGCCTTTCTTTAGTGGTTTTGGATTTCCAGCCCTTTTGTTTTGTGTCCTGCAACCTCGTCCCTCTTAAAAAAAACAACTTTCCGAGTTCTATTTGTTCGTGCGCCTGGGTTGTGCCCCCCCTCCTTTTGTGTTCCCGTCCCTATTGGGTTTTTTTTTCTCCCCCTTGTTCACCGTCCCTTATTTGTTTGATATTACGATCTTTGTTGTTGTGTTTTTCGCGCTTGTTCTGCCCCTGGTTGCCCTGTTGTCTTTTGTGGGTTTGCCCCTTGCCTTTCCCTTGTGTTTGGGGGGGTGTTTGTGTTTTCCCTCCTCTTCCTTCAACTTTGTTTGGCGGGTTGTTGTTTCCCCCATTGTTCTTTATTTTTCCTTTTTTTGTTGTTGGGCCCCCCCGGTCCCGCTTTGGTTTTGTGCCCCCGTTGCTTCCAGTTGCCCTGTTTGCCGTTGTGTTTTTTTATGCCTTGTTTTTGCCTGGTTTGTTTTTTCCTTGTTTGGGGTGATGGTTGGTTTATTTTGTTCTCCTTGTTGGTCGTTGTTCCTTTCTCCTTGTTATTTTGTTTGTTATTTGCTTTTTGTTTTGTTGTCTTGGTTGGCCTCCCCTGGTTTTTTGTCGGTCTAATACTTTTTTCCCTTGTTTCCCCCCCGTGTTTTGCCTGTTTGGAAAAATAGAAAAAAAAAAACATAAAACTTTTTGCGTGTGCGTTGTTCCCCCCTGCCCCCCCCCTCCTTGGTTTTTGTTGGTCCGTACTTGTTTCGGTTGGTGTTGTGTTTTGTTGGTTTGGTCGGGGGTTGTTTGTTTTTGTCCTTCCTTTGTTGGTTTTCCCCCTCTTTTTTGTTTTTACCTGGTGGGTGTTGTTTGGCTTTTGAGTGTTGTTTTACTGTTTTGTCCCGTTTTGTCGTTTTGGTTGTGGTTTCCGTGTGGCGTGTTCCCTTGGTTCTTTTTTTTGTTTTAAAAAAAAAACAAAGAAAAAAAAAAAAAATAACTTTTAATGCTTCCCCCGTTTTGGTGACCTGTCTTCCTGGTTTGGCCTTCCCCCTTCTTGTTCTTTTTCGGCTTGTGCCTTTGTTGTGGTTTGTTTGGTTTGTAGTCCCCCCTGTTTTCCTAGTTGTTGCTGTGGGGGTGGCCCATTTTCGGGTGCCCCTTTCTTGGGGTAGTTAGGCTGTGGGTTGTTGTCCCCCTCCCCTGGGGTGTCCTTTTTTCCTAAAAAAAAAAGTACCCCCCTTGGGTTCCCCCCTTTTTTTGGTTCCTTTTTGCCCCCGGCCCTGGTGTGTTTCCGCTCCCCCCTTCGTGTTGTTGGTGATGTGGTTTCACCTTCTTGGCTTTGTCCAGATTGGTTTTTTATTTGGTTTGTCCCGTTTTTCGTGCTGCTTTTCTTGGGCTGGTTAATGTTCCTTTTGCCCCCCTTTCTAGGTCTTGTGGTTGCCCTTTTTGTTCTTGGTTATTTTATTTTGTTTCCCCCTTGTTCCCTCCTGTTTATTTTCTTCCGGTGTGGGTTGCCCCCGTTTTGTTGTGCGTGTCTCCGGCCTGTGCCTTGGTTCTGTCCCGGTTTGCTGTTTGTGTCGTAGGGGTTGGTCGTTGGTCCCCCCCCTTTGCCGTGCCTGTTCCCTGGTTGTCCCTACTGTTTGGCCCTCCTATGTTTTTTTTTTTTCTTCGTCCCGGTTGTGTGCTTATGGGCTGCCCCTGGTCCCCCAGGTTGGCCCGTCTTCGTTTCCACCCCGTTGTCCCCGGGCCTCTTTCCGTTTGTTTGTCCCCTGTGTCTGCTGCCCCAGCTTTCCAGTTTTGGTATTTTCTCCCTTCCTGGTTAGTCCCTGTTCCTGCCCCCCCCTGTTGTGTTTTCCTCTTTTTGTTTTTTTTTTGTTGTTTGGTTCTCCTTTTTTTTGGTTGGCGCGCCGTTTTTGGCCGCCGTAGGGTTTCCCTGGGTTTTCTTTTGGGTGCCGTTGGTTGTGTGATCGGGCCTCCCTGGTGCTTGTCTTGGTCTGAAAAAAAAAAAAAATACAGGTGTTGTCCTTGGGGTGGTCCGTGGCTGGCCCCCCTTTTTTTTTTTCATCTTTTTGGCTGTGTGTGTTTGTAGTTCCCGTCTTTTTGTTTTTTGTTTTGTTTGTGTTTTCTTTCCCCTTGTGTTTTTCCCTTCGTTTTGTGGGTCCTTTAGTTTGCTGTGGTCCGCCCTTGCCTCCCCCTTTTTTTAATCGGGGTCCTTCCTTTTGTTTTCCTGTCCCGGGGTTTGTGCTGGTTGGGGTTTTTTTTTCCGTTTGTTCCCCTGTTTGAGTTTGTGCCCCGTTATTGTTTTTGGTTCTGTTTGTGGAGTTCCCCCCGTTTCCCTTCCTGTGTGTGTTTTTATCCCTTCCTGTTTTTTTCTTGTGTTTTAGTTCTCTTCCTGAGCGCGTCGTTGGTTTGCTGACCTTATCGGTTGTGTGTGGTTTTTTTGGCTGTCGTCTTTGTTGTCCGGGTTATTGTTGTTTGCCTGTTGGGTTGGTTCTTTTGGTTTCCTTGTTCTCCGCTTTTTGTTGTTTGGTGTTGCTCCTTTTTGTTTTGCCTTGTTAAAAAAAAAAAAAACGCTTGTTTGTTCCCCCCTTGCCCTTTTTGTGTGCCCTGGTTCGGTCGTGCCCCCCCGTTTTTGTAAAACCCCCCCTTTTTTTCTTTTATGCCTCTTGATCTTCCACCCTATCCTTGTATAAAAACTTTTTTTGTTTGGTTTTGTTTTGTTTTGTGGTTCTGGCCCCCCCGTTGCTTCCTTTTTGGTGGTTCCCCCCTTTTATATGTTTTTGGCCTTAAACCTGTTGTTGTTTTTGTGTGTTGTTGCCGTTTTGTTAGTGTAACCCCTTTGCTGTGTTTCCCCCGCTTGTGGTTTTGCATGTTTATTGGTGTCGCCACCCCTTGTGGTTTGCACCGTTGGGGGGTTTGGCCGCCTGGCCTTGGTGTTTGTGTTGTTGGGTCTTTTTTACTTTTTTGGTGTTTAGCCTTGGGGGCGATTGTTTTTGGTGGGTGTTGCCTGTTTGTGGGTCCTGGTTTTAGTTTGTTGGGTGTAGTTTTTTTTTTTTTCGGTTTTCTGCCCTTGTAGCCGGTGCCCCTTGTTGTCCGTTGTGGATTTTATCCTTTTGGCCGCTAGCCGTTCGTTCGATGTGCCCCCCTTTGTTTTTTTTGTTAAAAAAAAACTTTTGGGCTTTTTTTTTTCGGGGGGTTTGAGTCTGTTTGCGCCCCTTGTGTGTTGGGGAATAATAAAAAAATATAAACGGTGTGTGTCCCGTGTGTAAAAACGTGGCCTTTTGTTGGGGGTGTGTCCTCTTCCCCCCGGTGCCCGCCGTGTCGTCCGTTGCGGGGGTGGGATAAAAAAAACGGTTTACTGGGGCCTGTTTGTTTTGGTTTGTATTTGTCCTTGGGGCCGGTGTGGCCCCCGTGGATGTGTTTAGGTTATTTCCCTTCTTGCCCTTTCCTGTTTTTTGTCTGCTGGTGGTGCTTGGTGTTCGGTGGGTCTGTGGGTTCGTTTTTGGCGCCATTTGGGGGCGTTTTTTTTTTGCCTGTTGTCTTGTGAGGTCCTCGTGTGTAAGGTGTTGTGGTTTTTTATGTGTGCGTTTGGCTTGTGTCCCGTGTTTGTGTGAGTTTTTTGTTTTGAAAACTGACCGTTTCCCTTTTTTTTGTGGGTGCCCCATTGGGGTGTAAAAAATAAAAACCCTTTACGGAAAATAACACTTGTTCCTCCTGTTGGGGCTTCCCCGTTTCGTGCTGTTTATTGAGTCGCTGAAAAAAATAACTCTTTTGGCTAAAACAACAAAAAATAAAAAATAAAACGTGCCATTGTTTTTTGTTGGTGTGTTTTCGTAAACCGTGAGATTTTTGTATGGCCCTGGATGATTTGCTGTTCGTTGTTTTGCTTTCGTTCCCGTTTCGGTGGTTCTTGGGTTTTTTCTTGTGGCCTTTCCTTTGGCCCCTTCCTTGTGTTGCTCTTTGTGTTCTTCTGTTGTTTTGGTTTTTTATGTTGTGGGGTATGGGTTTTGCGTTTGGTTTTTGCATATACGGTCCCCTTTTGTTGTTTGTTTGCCCTTTTTGTGGTTTTTTTTTTGTTTCCCCCCCCTCCCCGCCCCGTTCGCTTTTTCCTCTTGATTTTCCGTTTAAAATAAAAAAAATACCCACCCGGGTTTTTGGTCCTGGGTTTTTAATACTGTGTTTCCCAGTGTCTTTTCCCTCGTTGATCCCCCCTTGCGTAGTTTGTGTTTTGTGTTTGTCCGCCCCTTGCCCTATTTGCCCCTTGTCGCCCTTTTTTCTTAAAAAACCTTGTTCCCTCCTTTGCCCCTGGCTTGTTTTTTTTTTATTGTGTCTGTTTTTTGTCGATTGCCACTGTGCGTCGCCCTCTCCCGTATGTGGTGTGGCTCCTGTGTGGCTTGGGGCCTGCTTTTGGGTTCTTATGGTTTTTGTTTTGTTTTTTTTTGTGTGTCCGTTGTATCCCCCGGGTTGTCCCGTTTCTCTTGTGGGTGTTGTTTTGTGTTTTTGTTTATTTGCGTTTCCTGGTGTGTTTTTTTTTCGTCCCCCGTTTCTTTGGGTTGTTGTGTCGGCTGTGCGCCCTCCCGTGGGTCGTATTTTCCCCGTTTGTGGTTTTTTTTGTGCCCCTTTTCGGCCCGGGTCCCCTAATCTGGTTTGTGTTTTTGTTTTCCGCTTGGTTTTGATTGCTCGGTTGGTTTTTTTTATTGTCCCTCCCACTTTTCCCCCCTCCCTGGAAAAACTTGTTTGTCTTGGTGGGGCGATTTTTTGGTTGTTTTGCTGAGTGGCCCCTTGTTGGTGCGTGGAACCCCGTTTCGGGTTTCCGCGTGTTGTTACTAGTAAAAAAAAAACGTTTGTGGTGATGATTGGTTTTTCCCCCTCAAAAAACCCCTTTCGAACCTTTTTGTTGTTTGTGTGCCCCTGTTGTTTTTCCCCTTGGCCCTCTGCCCCCCTACAACCCCTGAAACCTTGGGTTCCCGCGGGTATTTTTGTCGTTGTACCGATAACTTGTTTAAAAAAACCCCTTGCCCTTTTCATTTTTTTTTTTTTGCTTTGTTTCTGTCTTAAAACCTTTGCTAAACCCCCCTTTGTGTTTTTTTTTTTTTTTGTTTTCTTTGTTGTTGTTCCCCTTGTTTTTTTGTTTTTTCCTGTTTCCCCCTTCGCCCTTTGTCTTTTCCCCGTTCTTTATTTTTTGGTTGATTTGCCCCCCCTCTTTCCCCCTTCCCCTGGGTTTTTGCCCCTGGTTTTTTTGGGAGCCGTTTGTTTGCTTTTGTACTTCCCCTTTGTGTTGTTTGACTTTTCCCCTTGTTTGTGCCATCGGGACCCCTGTTTTGTTTCCCCCTTTTCGTTGCTCCTTTTTGTGTGATCTTTGGTTTTGGTCTTATCTTTTTTTGTGGGTGACCCCCCCCTGCTTTTTTCTTTTTTTTGTTTTTTTCCCGCTTTTTTTTTCTGTTTGTGTTTTTTTTTTTTGTGTTTTTGTTTGTTTTTGTTTTTGGCCCCCCCCCCCGGTCTTGTTTTGTTGTGTTCCCCCTTTGTTGAGGTTGGTCCCCTTTTTCCCGCTTTTTCGTTTGTTGTTGTTATGGGTATGTTTAATGTTGTGCCATTTTTTCGCTGGTTTGTTTGTTGTGTTCCTGGTTTTCCGGTTTTTCGGGTTTCCGTTTTCGTTTGTGTTCGGTCTTTTTGCCTTATGTTTACCGCCGGGTTTTTGGCCCTTGAGCCCTTGTTCCTCCCCTTGTTTCTTCCTAATGTTTGGTCGTATGCCTTTGCCTTGGTTCTTTTGTGGTGTTTTTATTTGTGTTTTTGTGTTTTGATCCATTCCCCGTTTGTGCCCCTCCCTCATGTATGTTTTTTTTTTTGTGTTGTGTTTGCCCGTTTGGTTTCTTTTCCTTGGTGTTTGCGCGCAGTCCCCGTTTTCCCTTTTTTTTGTCTCCTATTTTGTTCCTTGTTTGGGGTTGTTTTTGCGGTTTTGTTTTTTTACCCTTAAGATTATGTATCAAACCGTTTTACGGTTCTTGTGTCTATTCTGTTGTGTTTGTTTGCCCTCCGGTTTTTGCCCCCCTCCCCTGTGATTCCTGTTTCCTTTCTTGCCCCCTGTTTTCCCTTTTTCGTTTTCCTGGAGTGGTTGGTTCGGAGTCGTCCTTTTTTCCTCCCCTTTTTTCCCGTTGGATTTACTTTGGTTTTTTTCTTGTCTTTTGTTTTTTAAACTCCTCCTCCTTGTGTAACCAAGACTTGTGTTTTTGCTTTTTTTATTTGGTTTGGGTTGCTAAAAAAACGTTTTGTTTTTTGTATTCGGTTTCGGGTTTTTCGTTTCTTTGCCCTTTTTTTGGTGTGTGTCGGTGTTTTTTTTTTTATGGCAAGTAAACCCGTGTTTCCCACCGCGATTTGTGTATCGTCTTTTTCTTGTGTTTGGTTTGTTGATTTTGCCGTGCTCCCCGTTTGATTTAAAAACTTTTTGTTTTTGGTTTTTTTCCATTTTGTCGTGTTCCTTCCTTTTTTTTACCTCCCCCTTTTGTTGCCTTCCCTGTTTTTTTCCCTTTTGTTTCGTGATTTTTTTCGTTTGTTTTTGGGTCCCCCTGGTTTGTTTGGGGGTGTCCTTGCCGGTTTTTCTCGTTTTTTGTTGTCGGTGTTCTGTTTTCCTTTAGCTTTCTTGTTTGCCCCTTCTGTTTTGTTTGTTGTGTTCTCGTCCTTTTGCCCTCCTTTCTTATGGCTTGTTGTTCCTGGCCGTTTCTTCCTGTGAATTAAAAAAAAGAAAAAACAAAACCCCCTTCTGGGCCTTGTGTCTTTCCTTAATAAAGAAAAACGTTAAAAAAAGACCGTGTCCCCGCACCTCCCGGTGCCCCTTGTTTTTGGGCCCTGGTTTTTTTGTGCCTAGTAAGACTTGACCCCTGTTTTTTTTTTTTCCCTTTTTGTTTTTGCCCTCAGGGCTTCGGGTTCGCGTTTGTTTTTATCGTGCTGCGCCGTTCCGTGGCCCCTTCCTGCTTTTCCCCGCTGGTGAAAACTTTTCTCCCCGTCTTTTTTTGTGCTTTTCTTTGTGTTCACTTCTTTTCTGGTTTTTTGTGGAACTTGAACCTGTTTTCCCCTGTTTTTTTTCGTTTGTTTTTTTCTTGTGCCCTTTGGTGTTCTTTCTTTCCTATTGTGGTTCCCTTTGTATTTGTCTTCCTTGGCCCTGTGTTATGTTTTTAAGACACCTGCTGTTTTTTGTTTGTGGTTTTTTGTTCTGGTCTGGCCCGGCTGACTTTCCCCTGTTGGTTTTGTGGGGTTTTCCCGCGTTTTGGTTTTCGGTTTGTTTCCCCCCGGTTTTTTTTTATGCCCCTTTCCTCGCCTTGGCCGGTACCCCCTTTTTGGTTTGTTTATCCCCGTTGTTCGTTTTTGCTGTTTTGTTCCCCGTTTTGTTTTTGTGTGGGTGCGTCGTTGTACCTTTTTTTCCTTGGTGGGTTGTAGGGGGGGTTTTCCCTTGGTGTGTTGCGTTTGTGTGTTTGTTCCGGCTTCTGGTGGGCCGTTTTTTTGGTGTTTTGTTTGGTTCCCGTATTCTTGTTGGTACCTTTCCCCCTTTTTTTTCGGCCCCTGTTATTTTTAGGGTGTTTATTTTGTGTTGCTTTTTACTCCCCTGTCTTGGCCCCCGTGGTGTGTTTGGCCGGCTGTTTTGTCTGTGCCTGTGTGGTTGGGGGCTGCGGTTATTCCAGAAATACGAGGGTGCGGCGTCCCCTGGTTGTTTGTGTGTTTCCCTCTTGTTTTGTGTATTTAGTTTCGCCCCCTTTGTCCCTTGCCCGTCCCGTCGCCTTGCCTTTAGCGTACCTGCTCTTATACCGTTTTTTTTTTGGTTTCCCTTTGCCCCCGTTGTTGGTTTTCCGCTCCGGTGGTTGATGTTTTGTTGGTTCTTTTTTTCGTTAGTCGATGGTTGGGTACCTCCTTGCGTCCACACCCCCTTTGTTTCCTGCCTGGCCCTGTCGTATTTGTCCCCGGGGCTGGTTTTTTGCCCGTTTTTTCCCCCCCCTTTGTGTTTTTTGTTTGGGTTTTGTTCCGCCCCGCTTTACTTTTTGTTGCTCGGCTGTTCTTGTTTTTTGTTGTTGCTTTCCTTCCCTGGCTGTTTGTCTGTTTGTTAACCTTTTTGGTCCCTGATTTTGTCACCACTTTTTATTGTGTCGTGGTTGGGCCCCCGGTGTGTCGTTTTTTTGTGCTCTTGTCCTTTGTTTTTGGCCCTGACCTGGTGTTGGCTTTGTGTTCCCCCCGTGTGTTGGTTGATTTTTTTTTTGCCTCGCTGGGGTCCCCCTCCTTTTTATTTTCCCCGTGGTTTTTCGTTCGTGATGTGTGGGGGCCCCGGGAATTTGAGGTCTGTTGTTGTTGGGTTTTTTTCGAGGTTCCCCCTGGCGTTTTGCTGGTATTTGTTGTTTTGGTGTTGGTTCCCCCCTTTAGTGAGTGTCCCCCCCTTCCTTGCCCCTTTTGTTGTTCGTTTCCTTTTTGTCTTTTGTTCCCCCCCTTTCCTTTTTTCCGTTTCCTTCCCGTTTTTAAAAACAAAAAACGCTTGTCCTTTGTCCCCGTGTTTTTGTTTCTCCTTGTGGGTTTTTTTTCCATTTTCGTTTTGGGTGGGTCCTTTTTTAGTTTTTAGTTTTGTTTTTAGTGTTTGTTCGTTGTGTTGTGGTTTTTTTTCTAGTTTTCCTTATTAGACCCCCTTTTGGATTTTACGTTGCTTTCTTTGAAAAAGAAAACTTTGTTTCCCCAACTGTTTTGTTCTTGTGGCGTTTTTTTCGGTCCCGTCCCCTCCGTGGTTCCGTGGTGTACCCTCCGTCCCTTGTAGTTTTTTTCCCCCTTGTGGTGTTGTTGCCTTTATTTCACTTTGTGGTGCCCGTTGTTGGTTGTTTTTTCCTGTGTTCTGTTTTCTCTTCTTTTTGGGCTTTTTGCCGTTTTTCCCTGTAGGGTGTTCCCTCTGTTCTTTGTGGGTTTTTTTTCCTTGTTTTTTTTGATTTTTTTTGTGTTATTTTGCCTGACCTGATAGAAAAAATCCTTTGGTCCTTCTTGGTTCCTTTGTGATTTGTAAAACATGTTTAAAAAAAGAACG
>JAXGGA010004669.1:0-85791 GCA_038373865.1 Uloborus plumipes | reverse complement strand
TTTTTTGAAAAATACGGTAAGCATATTTGCATGTTTATTTGTGCCTTACATTTACATAGTACAGACAATCAATAGTGTACATAGACCTAAAGGCGCTCCCTCACAAGATTTGTCAGTGCGCCCCCCCCCCTCCCCATGAATATATTGTTCGTGTTACTCATCATGCTATTTTTCTGGATTGTGCCCCCCCGCAGCCCCCGCGCCCGCGGGGACGCTATGTACGCCACTGTAGACAACAGTTTAGGTTAACTTTTCAGTTTCGAAAAGTAACGATTTTACCATCATTATGCGATTATACCCTTTTTACTTCAACTAATAGTTTTTTAATTAAAAAAAAAGCTTTGGACAATGCATTTGTATTATATATTAAATTTAATGCCTTTTTAACTAATCCGTAGTTGAGAATTACTGATTTACCGAAAATTATTTCAATTTCCGATTTTAAAGGAGAATATCCTCCACTTTATACTTCAATTCAGAAACATAACCAGAAATTTAATCAGCTGCTTTAACTTTGATGTTTAAAATATTTCCTTTTCCAAAACACATTGGTGTATTAAAGGAGCTACTGAACTCGAAGTGACTTTGAGATATAAATTAAAAATATGCAGGGTATTCAAAAATTAAATATTTGTCATGCTCCGATTTTTAGCTACACGAAAAACCCGAGGAAAATGTTTATTCAGTTCATTGTGTCTTAAATGTATCCTTAAAATTTTTTTAATTAAAGAGATAGAGCAGGATTTTCTCAAAGTGTAGTCTGCGGACCAGTTTGGGGTTCGCCAGCACTTGGCCCGCCGCTAACTTCGAGAAAAAATGTCTTACACAAGTTAATTGATATTTAAATAATGCTTTTGCATTTGCAAACGAGAGTGTTCTCCATTTATGGACGATATTTATGGACCATATATAACGAGAGTGTCCTCCTCGAGATGCAATGTTATTTCACTTTCTGGTGCTGTAGTGCAAAGCCACGGGTATACCTTGGAAACACATTTGGGACACTTTAAGTCTGAATAAGCACTAAAATGTACTCTGTTAAAAAAAAAAAAAAGTCCACTGAAATGAACTGAAAATCTGTTCCGAAGATGTTCCGCTTGGGATATTTGTCAAATTTTAGTTTGGGCACCTTCGTTTCATCAACACATTTGAGAGCAGACTTGGGATGCCCTTTGGGCATACTTGTGAACTCATTGCTTTCTTTCATAAAAATCCATCTGGCTTTCTTTATGTTCCAATCAATATAATATCTCAATATGATACTGCAAGATTTTTTTCTTTTACAATGAATCACTGTCGGTTGATGACGAGAATGCCGGCAAAATATATGAATCTCATTAGTCGAACTCCGTCTATTGCCCAGAGGCAATTGACAGCTGCCTCAGGACATTCTTGTAAAATTAATATAAAAAACTATTAATATAATTGAAGGGGTGGTTCATAAGTGCTGTAAAAAAGTGTCCTAAAAAGTGTTACAATGTGTTCTAATGACATGCGTTTGGGTTTAACCTTTCAACTGTCATGCCCGAGATAATCTCGGGCACAGCACTGGTGTTCGAAAATGTCAGGCCCGAGTATTACTCGTGGTATTATTATTATTATTATTATTTTTTTTTTTGAGTTCATCGTATTGTTATACTCGAATATATATCGGGATTTTTATTTTGTACTAAACATTTGATTTTTGCAATAAAAAATTTGACAGTTTGTGCACCCAAATCATCAAAATAACTTGACAGTTAAAGATTTAAAGAGAGTTCTTCAATGGGTTCTCAGAAGAACTGTATATATATATATATATATATGTTGAACCAAATAAGTATTTCAAAAAGTGCTCTTAGTAGTGTTTTGATAGGTGCTTTAAAGAGTGCTTCAAAATGCTCTAAAAATACAAGTGCCTGTTCAAAAAGTGTTCGAACACGTGAACATTTGCAGATATTTTAAGTTCCATATTTTTCGAATCAATATATTGCACACATTATTTGTATATATTATGTAATGCATTTTTTTTTCAATACCATGTTTTTCAAATTAAAAAAGTATGTTTCAGTAAATATATTTCGGCGTACAGCTTGATAAAGTACAAATTGTTGCGCTTTTCTCTCTCTCTCTCTCTTTAACAAATTATATGCAAAACGCATTTTTTCTAAATTACATTTGTCTATACAACATTGCTGCTCGTGTTAACTATGGAACACCATTGCATAAGGCGCTCTGAAGACATTTGCACGACGGCGCCGATCATGCTTGGTTCGGCCCTGGCTGTGCATTGCAAATGATTTTGTTGTTGCATTTTAGTTTAATCTTAAATTGCATTTTAAGTCCTAGCAATTTGAAGCTGGGGCAGATCATTTTTTCCTTCTTTTGACAAAGAAATAAATGGCTTGTGCCTAAATTAGTAATACTTGGTTACACACAATTAGATGGAGAACAAATAAAAAAATACAATTAATTGGTGATACATATTAAAATTAATTACCGAATTCTGAAGTATCGGGACTGATTTGTACCATTTTCGCTGAAATGACCGATATATTATTATTGTTATTGAAAATTATTCTAAACATGTTCACTTTAAAAAATAATTGATAAACTTATGTCTAAATAATTGACTTAAAGTTTTACTTAAAATTCCAAAAAAAAAAAACACTTTCTAAAGATGCAAATTAACATCTCAAAAACAGTCGAGTCTCAATAGCTCATAGTCTCAAAGGACCGGCTAAAAGCTTAGAGCTATTGATAGTTCGAGTATATTTGAGTTTATAAAGCTTCGAGTTATCGAGACTCAAATGTTCTCATTGCTCAACATATTCTTGAGGAGTTACAGAGCGGCGTGACAGACTTGAACAGATTCTAATAGCAGAGAAATATCTTTTCTGAAAGGAAGAAAGAAAGAAAAAAGTGCAAAATTTAAAATTTCTTTACAAACATTCAAACTCTTTCAAAAAAAAAAAAAAGCATGCCTAAGTTGCGACGATTCATAGGGACAGATGTTTACTAGAGATGGACCGGATATCCGGTAACTATCCAGTATCCGGTACTTCCGGATATCCAATCCGGTTGACCGCCCCGGATACGGATATCCGGAATTGATGTGAGGGTTATCCGGTATGATGTGAGGACCTAATTGAATATTTTCTTTTTTATAAAAATCCCAGTTAAAAATTTCATTGTTTGATAAACCTTTTAGATGATGTAATTACTTTTCATCTTTCCTTTTTACCAATTTTTGCTTCTAAAACAAAAATTATGTGTTATTCCTCCGACTTTGTACTGGACATGGAAGAATTCTGCATAGTTAATTTTTCACAAGTTCCAGATAAAGTATGATTGTCTTCAGCTTTTCAAAAATATTTCAGTTAAAATATTTAGAAAGAAAAAGCTACAAACCTTCAAAAATTAATGTGCGACAAAAGGTTGAAAAAAACTTATGATCATATCGTTAGTTCATAAAAATTAATCGCAGTAGCTTTTAATATAAATTCTCAAATGATTTCATTTATTGAATTCCTTTATTTTTAGTTTTTGTACTTCTAACAACAATTGCAATCTATTAATATCCAATGATGTTGTAATTGGATATTTTTTACTTTGCCACTATTATTATTTTATTATAATTGAAAATAACATACAATATATAACCTATTTAACATTGGCGAAAGTGTTCTTCTAGGTAATGTAAACATCTGTCCCCATGAATCGTCGCAACTTAGCCATGCTTTTTTTTTCTTTTTGAGAGAGAGAGAGAACTTGAATGTGTGTAAAGAAATTTTGAATCTTGTACTTTGTTTCGTTCTTTCTTTTTGTAATCCCTTCCTTTCAGAAAAAATATTTCTCTGCTATTAGAATCTGTTTATGTCTGTCACGCCGCTCCGTAACTCCTTGAGAACATGTTGAGTATGACCCTCAATAGCATTCAATCGAGTCTCGATAACTCGAAACTTTATAAACTCAAGCATATCTTTATTTCAAAGATTCATTTGGTCCCAAATTCTTGAAAAGACGGTAGGAACTGCTTGTAACTCGAACTATCAATAACTCTAAGCTTTTAGCCGGTCCCTTGGGACTATCAGCTGTTGAGACTCGACTGTATTTAAGATGTTAATTTGCATCTTTAGAAAGTGTATTTTGTTTTTTGGAATTTAAGTAAAACATTCAGTTCATTATTTAGATATGAGTTTATTAATTTATTTTTTAAAGTGAACATGTTTAGAATAATTTTTAATAATAATAATATATCAGTCATTTCAGCGAAAATGGTACAAATCAGTCCCGGTACTTCAGAATTTGGTAATTAATTTTAATATTTACCTCCAATTAATTGCATTTTTTTATTTGTTCTCCATCTAATTGTGTGTAACCAAGTATTATTTATTTAGGCATAAGCCGTTTATAAAGGACTCAAAAAAAAAAAAATCTTTGGCAAAAGAAGGAAAAAATAATCTGCCCCAGCTTCAAATTGCTAGGACTTAAAATGCAATTTAAGATTAAGCTGAAATGCAACAGCAAAATCATTTGCAATGCACAGCACCAAAAATGCTCCTGACACCCTTTGCGCTGATTTTTATCTATGTAAACAAAAAAATCTTGGAAAAACACTTATTTATCTTTGTTCCTAGATTTTTAATGTTTCAAACTGTCCACTTTGTTACAAGCCTTTTAGAAATAAAATAAGCAATTACATTTAATGTGATATTTTATTAAAGAAGTACAAGTAATGTATCTGCTGTGATTACTTTGATACATTGAATTATATAGTCAGCAACTAAGATAAGCCTAAAATTCTTTGCTGATGATAGTTAATTTGCACTGTGGGATGTCCACTCTGTTACAGTCGCATTAATGGTGCAAAAAATATTTTTTCTTGAAATTGCAGACAGAATTAGTTTTAAAATGTTTAGTCCATTTTATACTTGTTCTGCAATTAACTTTTCTTTACGATTAGAAATATATTTTTCAAACCTCATTTGTCTCCTCTGTTACACAAAGTGGTCAAATTATTCAAAACTCTTAATGAATGACTCGTATATACAATCCATTTCCACTTTATTATGCACAAATAAAGAGAATAATTTCTAAAACAACGATTAGTTGGCGAAAATTACTTCATTTGATAAACTTAACTCGACAATTTCAGACATGATTTGTACCATTTTGGTTGGATTGCATCTAAGAATGTATCTTTATTTTTTCAAAATAAAGTTGAATTTCGAGGTGAGTGTTTAAGAATTAGGTTATTAATTTGTTTTTAGAAAAGTGAATGTGTTTAGCATGACTCTTAAGTATTTAAAATGATAATTTACTACTTTTAAGAATGTGTATCTTAATTTTTTGGAACTAAAGTAAAATTTCAAGTTGATTATTTAAGTATAAGTTAACTCATTTGTTTTTTAAAAAGTGAACAATTTTAGCACAATTCCTAAAAATATATTTATGCTGCTGATTTGAATCTTCAGAAAATATGTACCTTTGTTTTTTGGAGTTATATAAAATTTTTAATTGATTATTTGAGTATAAGTTTATTATTATAATTTTTTAACACACTGGTCCTGTTTTAATATTTTCTTCTTTAACTTGTATGTTAGAAAAATTACATGCATATTATTCTTAAAAAAAGAATTTCAAAGCAAAACTTTGCTTTGTATTATTGCAAAATTAAAAATAAGAAAATGTGTTACTTTGTAAAGAAATTTAAATTCATAAAATGTAATAAAATATGTATTAATTTGAAAAAAAAAGTTTATCTGAGCTTAGCTTTTTTTCTTTTTTCTTTCTTTCTTTCCTTTTTCTTTCTTTTTTCGTAAATCAATTATCGTGTATATGATATTGGTGAAATAATTAATAACTGCATCATTTACGTAGAAACTTATTGAAATAGAAAAGCTTTAAAATTTGAACTAAGAATAATTAAAAGTTTAAACTTTGAGTACATACAGAAATATTTAATTCTATCTTTTAAAGTTTTGTCTCTTTTGATAAAAATACATAATTTAAAAAGAAATCACAATATGCTAGTGTTTCATTTTATATGTAGCGCTACTCCTGTACAATAAAATAGAGATTTTAAAAATTAATTTGAATTTATTTAACATGTTCTTAAAGAAATGATGCAAGAAACAACTTTGATTTATTGTTTTGAAGCTGCAGTACATAAAAATAAGCGAACATGCAATGTAATTGCAATGCCAGATATTCGCAGGATACCCGGGGGCACAATTCCGGATATCCGGTATCCGGCTTGTGATGAGCCATCGGATATCCGGTATCCGGCAAAATCACTATCCGGTCCATCCCTAATGTTTACATTATCTAGAACAGTGGTGGCCAACCCGCGGCACGCGTGCCACAATGTGGCACGGCAGAGCAGTAACAGTGGCACGCTTAGACTTTTTGAAAAAATTCCAAAATTCAGGGGAAAATGTCGATCTGAAAAATATTGACAAAAAATAAAACTCTTGAAATGATAAATATAATGATATTATGGCGAGTAAGTGTCATGAGGCTGGCTTACAAATTGTCTTAACTACAATATTGCGAAGTACTTAGCGTTAGCTTCGGACATCCAACGAAAGCTGTGACGCTACAGACAATGCTTTGTGAAGCATATTTGTGCTTGACACGAATGAAATTTTTGATGCTGCAGAATGGATTCTTGATCTGAAATAGTTTCAGCTACGGGTGATGAAATTTTTAAAAAAAGGTAACTCTGCAAGTAAAATTAGGAAACCAGATTGGACAAAATTCGGTATGGTTGCACAAATGAAGATCCTTAAATTGTTTTTGTTACATTACTTGAAAATAATTTGGGAAAAAAACTTCAAATGCATCATTGAATTATTTATCTTACACTCCTTACCAAAGAATGAGACTTTTTCTCTGCTGGTGACCCTGTAGAGTTCACTGTGTTAAAAAACTACAAATTAGAGCTCTGAATGTTTTGTGAACTTTCTCCAGGAGAAAGAGGAGAGCATGGCAAGTTACTCCTTCATTGAAAGTCATAAGAAAGTTCATCCGTCATAAGATTTTAGAGTTTTAGGAAGTGTGTTTTTAAAAATGTCTGGAAGAAAGCAATGAGGACTTGCTACTTAGGAATGAAGAATAGCAAATGAATTTAGCTATGTCATCTCTATTATTATCCGGAGTTTAAGTAATTAAAGATAGTACAAAAATAGTTTCCTAAACCAGTAGAGGCCATCTACATTCTTTTATGATGAAACTTCAGTTTATTTTTCTCTACTTTGGAGAAAAAAGAATAAAACATTAAATTTAATACTGAAAGTATCAACCGAAATCAATAACTTTCCAATGATATATGGAGAAAATTTTACACCTATTTTAAGTATACATTCAGTGTTAGGTTTGAAGATTTTTCAGGATCATAAAAAAATGCTGATATTTTCAAATTCTTTGTCTATTTCTCTGCAAGACACTGACCTTTTGCATTGTTAATCAAATACAAGAGCTTACTTCAACAAAAAGTCATCCACGTTTCATAGAAATTTGGAAATTTGTACCAACAATTTTTTTTTCACATTTACACACTTTAGCCGTCTGATGATGTTGTAGATTTGGTTCAAAATACGCTTGGAAACAAATACTTTTTTTATGAATGCAGAAAAATCTAAATACCATTGAATTTTAATTGATAGTACTTAAAACACTTAAACTTCTTAGGATTCTCAAGAACTAATCCTAAAATTAAAGACTTAGTAAAAAAGATACACTCAAATACCACATTAACAAGACTGTTTAATTTTTAGAATACAATGTTCGATGTTATTTTTTTTTAAGCATAAGCCAACTAACAGAACTTATAAAAGTGCTTATTAACGCTCTTAAGTTCGGGCTTGTTTTATCTTTATTATCATTTAGATTTCAATTGCCCAGATTTACGAGAAAAATGCTTCATTTGAGTAAGAATTACATAGTCAGTAAACCTAACATCTATTTTTAACTTTTTAAAAAGTTTCAGTTCGTTGGAAAAATACAATGCGACACGCTGAACTTTTTCTCTCCAGATAGTGGCACTCTCCCTAAAAAGGTTGGCTACCCCTGATCTAGAAGAACACTTTCGCCAATGTTAGATAGGTTATTTAGTATGTTATTTTTAATTAAAGCAATAATAGTGGCAAAGTGAAAAATATCTAATTACAACATCATTGGGTGTTAGTAGATCACAATTTTTGTTAGAAGTACATAAACTAAAAATAAAAGAATTCAACAAATAAAAGAATTTGAGAATTTATATTAAAAGCTACTGCGTATAATTTTTATGAACTAACGATATGATCGTAAGTTTTTTTCAACCTTTTGCCGCACATTAATCCTTGAAGGTTTGTAGCTTTTTCTTTCTAAATATTTTAACTAAAATATTTTTGAAAAGCTGAAGACATTCATACTTTATCTGGAAATTGTGAAAAATCAAATATGCAAAATAGGATGGGCCGAAAATGACTTTTATTTTTTTTTTCGATGACGAGATATGCGGAAAAGGTGCCATTGGGGGCACAAAGCACTCACAAAAAATTTGAAATTTTTTGCATAATTTCTTGATCTGCCGCAATCTCCTTGAATTTACGGAAAAATGCTAATTTTTTATGTTTTTCGTAAAATTTGTCAAAATTTTTTTTTAAATATTGTCAGTGATAGGTGTAACTTAAAAGGTACTATTAGGGCCACTAAGTTCACATAAAAATTTTGAATAATTTTGCTCCATTTCTTGATCAGCCATAAACGCTTGGGGGTTTCAGAAAAATTGCTAAAATTGGATATTACAGCAAAATTTGTGAAATTTTTTTAAAAATTATTTTCGGTAATGGGGAGAGCAAGAAAGGCTCACTATTATCATTAAATTATCATTAAAATTGAATTGTAAATGATATTTATTTAATTTCACAAATACGGGGAAAATTCGTATTTTTTTGTTTTTAATGATCCAATTTATTTATTAATTTTTAAGCTTTATAAAAATTCCGTCCAAGTGTTGAGAGACAATTTAGGAGTCTGAAATGAGAAGTAGTTTATCAGAGAATCTGCATTTTTATTTTTAAAATTCGTTACAGTTACAAATTAGTTACTTATTACTATTGAATTTAAAAAAAATGTGTTAACTGAAAGTGTTTCACAGTTCTCAGCTTATTGCGCATCCAAATATCTTGCAAAATAATCCAGAACTCAACGCGAGGAGGTGGCTGCACGAGTTCCACTAGCCCTCCACCTAAAAACATTATATTCACATTGTTTTGCATTCTTCATGCAACAAAGTCCTTCTTCGAATTTAAAGTTGACATTTTTATCCTGGATTGTATCTTTGCTTTGATGAAGGTATCTCTGTATTCATGGCCACATACGTGCATTGCCGCTTCTGTCACTACTTTAATTGTTCTTTCCACAGCTTGCGTGTGACTTGGAAAGCGGACTGAAGCTTCATCTAAAACCAAGCATGATTCTATGTTTCTCTCAATCTCTTCGAATGAAAGATTCTTCGTAATGGGAGGCTCACTAAGATCTGTTGAGAGCCAGTCGATGCAATCGTAGTACTCAGTAGCCATAAAGTTCAGTTTTAGAACCTTAAACTGTCTCAGTCTCCTGATATCTTTCTTCTTTGAAAGGCGGCATTGTTTCATCCTTTTCCATGCCAATATTCTGATTTCTTTGTTTTCGTCTGTCGCCATTGCTAACGGTATATTCTCGGGATGGCTATAGTGTGCATTTCTTTGAACCACCGAATGCACTATCGTCTTTAAGTCATCAGGGAGGAAGCTTAAGAGTAGAATGACGTAGTACGAGTTTATGCGTAGAGTATGGTTCTCAGTGAGGAAGCTATCAGGGTGAGCAGATGGACTGGGACAATTTGTGGAAAATAGTTCCACTCTCAAACTTCCTCTCTGATGACTTAATAATAATGCATTCGGTGGTTCAAAGAAATGCATACTATAGCCATCCTGAGAATATACTATTAGCAATGGCGACAGACGAAAACAAAGAAATCAGAATATTGGCATGGAAAAGGATTAAACAATGCCGCCTTTCAAAGAAGAAAGAGATCAGGAGACTGAGACAGTTTAAGGTTCTAAAACTGAACTTTGTGGCTACTGAGTACTACGACTGCATCGACTGGCTCTCAACAGATCTTAGTGAGGCTCCAATTACAAAGAATCTTTCATTCGAAGAGATTGAGAGAAACATAGAATCAGGCTTGGTTTTAGATGAAGCTTCAGTCCGCTTTCCAAGTCACACGCAAGCTGTGGAAAGAACAATTAAAGTAGTGACAGAAGCGGCAATGCACGTATGTGGCCATGAGGACAGAGATACCTTCGTCAAAGCAAAGATACAATCCAGGATAAAAATGTCAATGTTTGATTCGAAGAAGGACTTTGTTGCATGAAGAATGCAAAACAATGTGAATATAATATTTTTAGGTGGAGGGCTGGTGTAACTCGTGCAGCCACCTCCTCTCTTTGAGTTCTGGATTATTTTGCAAGATATTTGGATGCTCTGAGAACTGTGAAGCACTTTCAGTTAACAAATTTTTTTAATTCAATAGTAATAAATAACTAATTTGTTACTCTAACGAATTTTAAAAATAAAAATGCAGATTGTTTGATAAACTACTTCTCATTTCAGACTCCTAAATTGTCTCTCAACACTTGGACGGAATTTTTATAAAGCTTAAAAATTAATAAATTGGATCATTTAAAAAAAAAAACATTTTTTCAGAATTTTCCCCGTGTTTGTGACAAATTAAATAAATATCATTTACAATTCAATTTTAATGTTAATTTAATGATAATAGTGAGCCTTTTTTGCTTTCCCCGTTATCAAAAATAATTTTTTTTAAAAATTTCACAAATTTTGCTGTAATATCCAATTTTAGCAATTTTTCTGAAACCCCCAAGCGTTTATGGCTGATCAAGAAATAGAGAAAAATAATTCAAATTTTTTATGTGAACTTAGTACCCCTAATAGTACCTTTTAAGTTTCACCTATCACTGAAAATATTTAAAGAAACATTTTGACAAACTTTACGAAAAACATCAAAAATTAGCATTTTTCTGAAACTTCAAGGCGATTGCGGCAGATCAAGAAATTGTGCAAAAAATTTCAAATTTTTTGTGAGTGCTTTGTGCCCCCAATGGCACCTTTTCCGCATATCTCGTCATCGAAAAAAAAAAGTGATTTTCGGCCCACCCTAATGCAGAATGCTTCCATGTCCAGTACAAAGTCGGAAGAATAGCGTATAATTTTTGTTTTAGACGCAAAAATTTGTAAAAAGAAAAGATGAAAAACAATTACACCACCTAAAAGGTATATATCAAACAATGAAATTTTTAACTGGGATTTTTGTAAAAAAGAAAATATTCAATTCGGTCCTCACATCATATCGGATAACCTTCACATCAATTCCGGATATCGCCCACATCAATACCGGATACTTTGCCGGATATCCATATCCGGGGCGGTCAGCCAGATCAGATATCCGGAAGTACCGGATACTTGAATTATCGACCGGATACCGGATAGTTACCGGATATCCGGTCCATTCCTAATATTTAGTAGTATGAACTACTTGCAGCTCGTTGCAAGCTATGCTGGATTGTTAACTATTTAAATGACGGTAATCCCTTTCTGTCTGAAGAAGGTTTTGGAAGCACAATACTATTTCGTTTTTACTGATGGTTAAAAGTTCACCTGTACACCAGAAGTTTTTGGATTTACTCGTCAAATATTGAAGGTTCGGTATGGGCTTAAATTCAGTTTGTATGGTTTCCGATTTTCTAACTTTTTTAATATGAATTTTATTATTTGTTTGCTGTTTGATATACCAAAATATTTCATGCAATGCTAGTTTTCAGTCTTATTGTAATATACTAAATGAGTTAAAGGCATTTCATGAATTCCAATCTATCTTCATTCAAGTTTATCTATTGTTGCGAGATCTTAACAATTTGGAATAAAGATGTCTGCTATCTTCTTGCATGCTGTGTTTGCACGTTGGACAAACCTTTTGACGTTATTTCTGATACGACTACATGCTTTGGTTTCAACAAAAGTAAGGTGCTTCAGCTAACCACCCCTTCCATTCAACGATCTTTTGCCAATAGAATTGGAAAGGACAGTTGTATACAAAGGAATAAAGGAATAAAATCTTTAAAGACCTTTGGAAGAGAAAGATATATATTATGTATTTATGCGGCATGTAGTGTGAACATATCGCATATGATTTCCGTAAATTTTGCTGCAAGATTGTATTAAAATTTGGGACTTGATCATTTGTCCTAAGGGCACTTTGCACCTCCTCCTGGTATGCAAAATTACAACTTTCTAAAAAATTATTTTGAGCCAAAACTCTTGTGGATCTTGTAGACTTCTTCTTAACTGGATCTTTTAACTTCTCAAAGTACTCACATTGGTTATCTTTAGTGTAAGAGTCAGACAAGAATTTTGGGAAATAAATTTTTTAGGACATGACTGCCATCTCTCACTATGTGCAATCATACATTATTTTGCTGCAGCAAATGTTTTCTCTAGTTTTCTCTCATTGATACCATTTCATTTGCTCAAAGATATTTTCTTCATGCAAGATTTCTGGAACACCTGAATTTGCATTGGTAGCAGACTCATAAAACTCATGCTCAAAAGTTAGTGAATGTGCACATGTGGAACAATTTTTATTTATACATTCATCACTCTACAACGCAATGTTAGGAGTGCAATTTTAACAGACTGCAAACCTTTAAAAACAAGGTTTACATTTTCATATATCCGATATATAACTATATTAACAGAAGTTTGACAGGTAATTATGACATTAAATGAGATAAGTCTGTTACTAAATGCGATAAGTTTGTTACGGGATAAAAAGCCCTTTATTGTATGATTTTTTTTCTGGTGTGTAACTATATCAATTGGATATCCACAAAGTTAGAAAATTGAGTAGCCGAATTAAATCCTTTAAGGAAATATTTCAGAAAGTGAAAAAAAATGAAGAATTTGTGTAGCGGACGTATAATTTTTGAATAGAGTTTTCAAGCTGTGCATTTAATCAATTAATATTGTTGAAAATGTTTTAGTTTCCTTTTTAATTAAGTTTAAACATTGGTATAGTGTAAAACCAATCTATTATTTCTCTAACATCATTGGCTTTTTGTCTACCAGAGATTGAAATAAGGTCAAATTACTCCATTTATAAATATATTTTATGCTCTTCACTTCCGAAACAAATTTCTGCGTAAAATGCGAACATTAAGAACTTTTTTTTACTTTTTAGTAAGGTATACACTCCAAGACATTATAAAAGTGGCCTAATTTTTAATTCACATTACATTCATTTTAATGTCTTTTAGCTTATTTCAAAATGGAATTGCCCTATAGTTTTTGTATAGCTTTTTCAATTTATCGGATTAAGTAAGCATCATTAAAATGAATATTTATTCTATTGTTTTTTGTTAAAAGCTGCAATAAAAATGTTGTTTTCACTAAAAAAATGCAAATAATTTGTTGAAACATTTTTTTTTTACATTTGTTAAAAATGTTTTACTAGATTTAAATATCACTTCAAATGAAAAAAATAACAAAAACTTTGCAATGCAAAGTTTAAATTAACACTTTTATTATCAAAACTATATTGATCCATATTTCAAAATTTTACAAGAGAGAAAAAAGAAACTCTCCCTGTTTAATTTTTTTCAAAATAATTTTTTGTTAAGCAAAGTGTAAGTTTCGGATAATCTCTAAATGCTGATGACTACTTGGTTAGAGAACAAAAACTCTTTTTAGACCCTAAAATTTTGAATCATTTCTGGGGAAATGGGAGAGCACCCTATATTATAGCTTGAGACAAAAAAAAATTGATAGTAGTCAGTAAGCCCAAAAAAGTTAATGGCCACTTTAGCGCTGTTGATGGCTACTTTAAGCCACGATTCAAAACTATAATATCACTCCTCTTCATTCTGCAAGTATAAATGTTGCATTATGTACTTAAATATATCTTAACGCTTACTTTAACTAAATCATCATATGTAATAGAAAAACCTTAAAAAAATAAATAAGTAAACTTGCATACCTTTTCTGAAAACTAAAGTTATTCATTTTGAAATAAAAATAATAAATACATAATGCAAATAAAACAAAAAATAAAAGCATATGCATACTTGGTGTTGAATAAACATTTTAATTAATTTGCTAATTAATCATAAATGTGATCAATTTTGATTATTTTAGCAAGAAAGTTATTGCTTTTTACTTTCTTCTATATCTATTATATAGAAGAAAGTATTGGTTTCGTGAAAATTTTCGAATGTCGAATTTTGACGGATTTGCACGTTTTGAGGTGCTCTGAGTCCATTTCGACCATTTTTGGAAAATGTCTGTCTGTGTGTGTGTGTGTGTGTGTGTCTGTCTGTGTGTGAGTCTGTATGTGTGACCAGTTTTTGTGGCCGCGCTAGAGCAAAAACTACTGCATGAAATCGAACAAAAATTTTTTCACATATGCACCACCATGTGAACTGGTGCACCTGACTTTGTTTAGCGAATTCCTCCAAGGGGGGTGGAGCAATCGCACGTGTTCTGCGCGTGGGTGATTGCTATATCTCAGGAAGTAACCGGCGGAATCAAACGAAAATTGGTCCATAGGTAGACCCTACTGAGTACAGGTGCTGATTCAATTTGCGTGTCAATATCTCGAAGGGGGGTGGAGCAATCGCACATGTTCTGCGCGGGGGTGATTGCTATATCTCAGGAAGTAACAAGCGGAATCAAACGAAAATTGGTCCATAGGTAGACCCTATAGAGTACAGGTGCTGATTCAATTTGTGTGTCAGTATCTTGAAGGGGGGTGGAGAAATCGCACGTGTTCTGCGCGGGGGTGATTGCTATATCTCAGGAAGTAACAGGCGGAATCAAACGAAAATTAGTCCATAGGTAGACCCTATTGAGTAGAATCGCTGATTCAATTTGTGTGTCAATATCTCAAAGGGGGGTGGAGCAATCAAAAGTGCTTATTTTGTCATTGCACCTACTGTATCTCGAGAAATATTGCTGAGATTTGAATGAAATTTGGAATAACACTAACCCAATAAGGAAGCAAGCATAGATAAAATTTTGGCGCCAATCGCCCCAGGGGGAGGGTGGGGTGATTTTTGCGCTTAGTCAACAATGCGAAAAATCAATTCATTAAAAAATCGCTTTCACGCTATTTAATTATAAAACAGCTGAAAACTTTCAATGATTTGAAATTTTTAACTGTTGCCAATTTCTTTTTACTAACAAATAAAATGTTTGCAATTAATCTAAACAAGGCTTTTGCAATGATTTCCAATTTCGCTCATTGATTCTGCATTTGCAGGGTTTTTACGATAATTGGGAAATTGGAGCTGTTTCCAATTATTCGGGCGAGTACGTATTTTATTTTGTAACTGGAATTCATAAGATAGATATAGAAGAAAGTTTCGTGACGGCCACGACAGCTAGTTCTGGAATGAAATTAATGATTTTTGAAACGATTTCATTACAGTGATTATTGTTTTCGTTATTGTAGCTTTTGTTTTGAATTAATATCAATAAAACTTTCCTTTTTAACTGCTTGTTACCTTATTGCATTATATTCTTTCATTTCGGCTATTTCCCGCAATATGCATGCAGTGCAGCTTTTAATACAGATAAAATACTTAATTAACAGAAGACAAAAAAAAAAAAAAAAACAGAAGGTGTCGGTGTTTATTTATTCATTATTTAAGTGAATGGATTCAGTTAAAATTGGGAAAACATTCAGATTTTCAAGCATCTTTCGAAGAAAATGTTCAGAAATTGTTGCTCTGTGATCTCTTAATTATAAATTTTGTTTAAAAACTAAATTGCTCAATTGGTACAGGAGTGTATGAAGCAATTGTTTCCATGAAAATGTATTGCCTTCCTAAAACCTCCATTATGACAACTTTTGATAAATCTTCGCCTTGTTGTAATTTTGGTAGCAATCCGAAACACTGCATATTACGAAATTCAGAACTGTACAGTGCATGTTGTTGGCCAATGTGAGTTCTATACTGTATTTACTTTTAATTATTTAGTTTAAAATTTAAAATTAAAGCTTTTCTGATTTTTTTTTCTCTGGTTCCCCCCCTCCCCCCACCCCTCCAACAAAAATTGGCATTTAGTTTTTTTTTTAAGCAGATAGGTTGATTTTCTCTCCAGTTAACATTTCCCTTCAATAACGATGCTGATTACTATTTTTTAAAAATAATCTGTGCGATGCATGGGCATTTTGCATTTTGTTCAGAAAAATAAATAAATAGTAGATCTCCAGTTTGTCGACCAATATCACATTTTATAGTTGTCCAAAAAAGTTTTTAGTCACCATCGACGAGTGGCGACCGCTAGTCTCGACCTTTACCCAATACACATGCTCCTCCCTAATGTCACGGAAGAAAACGTAAAATTGCAGTTTAAGATATGTAATATTTCCGGTGTTGAAAAACTTCCCAGTGTTCGCGCAAAACGGAAAACAGACTTCTGAGAAAAAGAGGTTAAGCAGCTACTGCTGACATTAAACTCGGTGGGGATAGTTTGCATATTTTTACAATAACTTGATAAGTTTTTTGCGTATGGTAATAAATAAGGTATCAAATTGTTAACAATTAAATTATGCAAAACATATTTTTTTCCTAAAAGTCAAAAATTTTGAAGGTTAAAGGCCCTTAGACCCCCTTAAAGAATGTGTGCAAAATCTGAGCTCTATCCATTGTTTTTTTCTTGTTTGAGCCCTCCCTAGTAGAATGTGTCAAGGAACACTAAAACTGATAAATAGCAATTTTCCAATTTTTATTATTCCTCCGCCTGATGATCCTGAAGATTGAATTTTGGTACACGTTGCCAGGGTCCTGAGCATGCCAAAAATCAAGCTTTAGGGTCTGCAGGGGTCATACAGAGAGGCAAAAAACCAAACTTGTTCTGTCGTGTAAACTCCTTTAGTCGCCTTTTCCTCATTTTCTTTAATTTTTCTTGGCAGCGATCATTCTGTTTTCTTGGCGGACGGGACTCTCCTGCTTATCTTGATATTACGTGTTGGTCACATTTTTAAATATTTGTTCCACTTTTCTCAACTTTTTGAATTACTGTCTTTGTTTATGATTTCATCAATATTATTTAAAGTAAAATTTGATTCATAAAACAAAATGTAAGTATAATACTTTAGTAAATGACTAAGTGATTTCAATTTGATGCATATTAACACTGGCAATTAATTTACAGCTTTAAAGAACCTTGAAATACTTGTGCATCCAGAAGAAGCAGTCTCGAAATTTGTAGTACCTAACAATTTCATAAGCAATTGTAAAACTAATTCAATAGAAAATACCCTGAAGGAAGGGAAATCTGATTTTGATCAAATTGCTTTTGATTCTGGTCAAAATGCTCATGATGATAGATTTTCCCAAAAATTTCTTCATGATGCAACTTTCACAGTAGACTCATGTGAAAAACTAAATGGATGTTTTGCATTTGATGTAGATATTCCTAAAAATTTAAACTCTACTGATGTACATTATTCTAATAAATTAGAAGATTTGAACAATAGATCATGTTTGACTAATGGTGTTCAAACTTCTAAGCTGTATGATTATGAAATATTTTACAAAGACTTTGCATCTTCTGAATATATACAGCATTGTTCAAATGTGAATCTGAACCTAAATGAGTCATCTAATGCTCAAAACTTAAATTCAAGAGAAAATGAAAACAATTCGGAAGAAGAAATTTTATGCATTTCTATGCTTAAAAAGAGTATAGTAAAAGACTCTGAATTAGGAATTAATACAGCCATATCATCAGATAGTTTTGTCAGGATACGGAATGATTTAGTTATAGATGCTGCTTCTATAAAATATGGGAAAAATTTTTTAGATTTTGGTAATGATCAGAACAGTGTAGAAGCTAAAATTTCAGAAAATGAATTCATTGATAAATGTAATGACAAATACGATGTTGATCTCATTTCTTCTGTTTCCCAAGAAAAGTCTATCAATAATACTATTAGTTCAAAACAAACCACTGTAAACTTTAAAAATTGTTCAAATATGATAGCAATTGGAAATGGATTAACAGAAAGTGATGTTAAAATTAATAGTAATACACTAACTTCATTTTTAACTGCTAAAGAAATATGCATTAAAGAAACACCTGTTGAGTCTTCATTGCTACATAGCTCTGACAGTGTAGAATCTTCAAATGTTTACCAAATAAATAACATTGGTAATTCCGAGTGTAGTGCTCAGGATAACATATCTTCTCTTTCTAATTCTGAATTGGATGCTGAAGTTAAACCTGCAAATGATCAGTTTTTTGATCAAAATATTTACCTTGAAGATCCATCTGATGATGAATTTGAACAAGATTCTGGTGTAAGTTCTCAAGAAGATATTAGTGGAAATAGTCCTACAGAACTAAATACTGAACCTGCAACCTCAGGAAGTGCAAGCAATTCTCCGGAACTTGAGTATGTTGAGGAAAAACAAACTTTAAAGGAAAATAATGACAGCAACACTGCTAATATTTCTAAATCAAACGAAGTAAATAAGATGAATTTCGACTCCCTTATATCTTCAGAAAGTATAGGAAACAATGCTGATTTCATGCCGACCAATGCTTGCAGCTCTGAAGAAAACACAAATAAGCAAATATCTGAAAATCTAACTGGTGCAAGATCAAAACTTGAACCTTTTAATAATACACAGGATAATATGTGTGACATTGATGACATAGCATCCAAAAATGATGGAGTTTTAGCACCAGTTGACAAAGTTACCATGTCAACAGACTTAAATGTTCAAGTTGCAGACTTGGTTGAAGAATCTTCAAGCAAGTTGACACCTTCAGTTCAAGATGATCTCAATTTTGAGAGGTTGAGTGTATCTAATGAATGTGATAAAAGTACTTCACTGGATAATATGTTTGACTCCAATTCAGAAATGCAATCAGTCTCTAATGATATAACTGATTCTATTGAGAGTTCAAATGCTTTTTTCAATTATTGTGAAGTATCTGCACTAATACCTTCAAAAACAGATGATCCTCCACGTTTACAACGTCCTACTACTCTTAATATCCCTTCTCGTAATAATGCTTCTGAAGTAAATGAGGAAACTAATTCATATCAGCCTGATGCCTTCAATTCAGATGTAGATCCACTATCTGGTGATGCTTCTGATGATAATGCTGATCTTTCTGGTAAATTTCAATTCTTTTAAATGTTTTTGTTAAATAGTTTATATATTTTTCTTTTCTAAATTTGAATTTGGTATTTTAGGAACAACCTCTGTAACTGTAGAACAAAATCAGATTGGAAAAGTAAAGCCATTTTGGATACCTGATTCAGCAGCTCCAAATTGCATGCATTGTGGAATGAAATTTACTGTGCTTAAAAGAAGGCATCATTGTAGAGCTTGTGGAAAGGTATCCACCTTTAAATTTACTATTTTGTCTTTGTTGTTTAGGAAGTTTTAAAGTGATTATGGCAGTGCAATGCAATATTTATATCTGCTTATTTTTTAAATACTTCATTCAGCATGTATCCAATCTCTATCGTAGGGTGTCTGTATGAAAGATGATATCAAGAATGTATTGTACTTAGTTATGAAATTTAGCTTACAAGTATTGAGAAAAGTGACCCTACATCCTTGGAGCTCCAAATTTTTGAACGTTTAATTAGAAAATATTTATTTGATACTTGTCATTTATTGGCTAAATTTTTCTGTATATTTCCAACTTCATTAGCTTCATATTATTGGAATTGGAAAGGGGAAAAGAAAATCAATGCTCCAACAAAATTATCAAACTGTTACTCACATGTTTTGAACTACTTCTAAGGTTAGGTATCATATTTTGAGAATTTAAGAGCAAATATATTTCTCTTGAAAACTTTTTTAAAAACTAAACTTAATATCCTCTATTTGTTATTCTTGTTTCATTATGTTTGAAATTGTTCTATGCAATATATACTTTTTTTTTCGTCCAGAAGTAAAAGTTTCAACACCTGTAAAGTTTTTCAACCATTTAAGAAATGAATTATATTTCAGTTTTGCTACCAGTATGCGCCATCACTTTTAAATGTTTTATTGAAATTTACTGCACTATTCGAATTAAAAATCTGCCTTCCTAGTCCTATATCCCTGCCAACAGTCAAAAAAGCTTTATGTGAGTGGAGTGCCACAATGAGATCAGCATGGGCGTTAAAACCTCATGGTTAACAAATGTGGCAATTTAGGGAATACCGCCCGCTACAGCAAAACTGGATTCACTGCACAATGTTGTCGTAATATGTAACTTATCATAATGTTACTGTAGCTAAACTAAAGTGTTGGCACTTTTTCGGCGATCTCGACAGGAATTGCATATAAAAAGTAGGGGGGGGGGGGTATTCCTGCACTACATTTTAAACTTTGTGTTATAATATAGTTACCATATTTTTCGCTGTATAAGACGCACTGTCTTATACGGCATAAATTTAAGATTAATTAAAATTGGGGGATTTAACTTAAAATTGGGTGCGTCTTATACGCCGAAAAAATACTTTAATTAATACGTTATATAAGCCTGAATTACCCTATGCACAGAAATACAACTGCAAGTTAAATTTACTATCCACTGGTATTGTTCCATAACTATATATTAGCAACTACAATTTTGGCCCTTGGGAGAAAGGTTTTTTTTTTATTATAAAATATTGGTCTGAGCTGTTTTTTATACTCTTAATAATTCACTAGCATATATCAAATAAACAACATAGTGATTAAAAGTAGGACATTTTACACCTGAACAAAATTACAGCATTTTATTTTGCAGGTTATTAGTTTACGTAAATATACATAATAAAGTACAATAGGGGGTTTTGGGCCATTTTGGGGAACATGAGTGAGATATATAAATCCAGTCCTGATCGTACACTTTGATGCAAAAGTTTAGACAATGATGTAATTCGGCAGTAAAAGTTAGAATTGTGATTGTAGAAACACCAAAGTCGTTAAACATATTCAAAAGTTCTTTTAAGGTATTATAATCAAAACACAATTGTTTGATGTACTTCATCAATATTTTTTGGACAAAAATAGAAATGTGCTTGTTACAAAAGTTTAGACACTTAGTTTCTGTGATTTTTTTGTTGGCATTTGCAAATTCAAAAGAGATGATATCACAGACCTCTTGTAATTAAGGAGTGCAAACAATAATACTTGGTAGTCGAGATGGGGCGGGCTAAACATATTCAAGTGGAGGCTGTTACTTACATTTGACAGTAGAAAGCTGAAGGTCTATGAAAGCTGAAGGTGAAATTTCGGTTATTATTAATAGATCAAGAAATCAGTTAATTGAGTTTTATCAAGTGACTGCCAATATAAAGCAAAACACAGATCTAGGATGCCCTGTGGGACAAATAAACGTGATGATTGTCAGATTCATAGATTAGCACAACAAATGACTGTTCATGAAGTTCAAAAGTCCTCGTGACTTTCGGTATGAAAGGATACAATTCATGGACAAATTTTGGAAACGGAAACAATGGCTCACTGCAAAATGAAAAAAAACAAAACTGTTTCAAAGCCACATCATAAATCTCTAAGAATGTTATGAACTCGATTATATGTCATCTGAACCGAAATGGCTATCAGTAATATTTAGTATTTAAAAAACAAGAAATCTGGATAGTCCAGATGGACATGGTACTGGCATGACTTGCGGAAGTGTCCTAGTTGTTGTTTTAGTCTTAGCCTTTTTCTACTATAGACAAGTGCTTTGACCTTTACCAATAGTCACCAAGCACCACAGCATTATACTAAGACATTGAAAGATAATCTCCTACTAATTGCTGAGCTTATAGGCGGCCCTCAGTGGGAATTTCAGTAAGACAATGCTTTGCTTCACACTGCAAACAACACAAAATCCTGGTTAAATTCACATAACATAAAAGTTCTCAATTATCCAGCATGTAGCCCAGATCTCAACCCTGTAAAGAAGTGAAAGGCTCGGGTGTAAATAGGGGTAACTAGCATATTTTAAAATTAAAGATATGGCTGGGGAAAAGTTCGAGCAATTACTGTAGCAAGTATTTTGATTTTAAAAGCAAAGTGGGTACATTAATTAACTGTTGTATGTCTCTGTGAGATTTCTGTGTATATGCCCACATACAATTGTTTTCACCAAAAAATTTGATTTTTACGATTTTGTCAGATACTACTATTTACGCCCAACCCCTTCAATTACTGGGGCATCATATGTTGCTAAGTTTACCACAATGGTAGACAAATAGACTTCTGTACAGGAACTTAAGAGATCTATTGTAGAAGTATGGTACGAAATTGAACCCCAAACTTGCCAAGATTTAGTTTCTTCAATGGAAACTCGTATTTTTGAGCTAATAAAGAGAAATAGATGTACAAGTAGGTTTTAAAACTGTTTTATTTAAATGTTATTTAATTTTTGTCTAAATTTTTGAGACAGTGTCAAGTTTTTGTTACGATATAATAACTTATAAAATGTACAAGTAGACGTTTCATTGTTATAAATATTATATAGTATGCATAGCATATTAAACGCACATTAGACTGAATCAGTCATAGGAAAACTGATTAAATATTTTTCGGAAGCTGTGTAAATTTGCTTATTGTCTAAACTTTTGCATTGTACTATACCATGTATGATATCTAATGGTATGCGCTAGGATTGCTTTCCATACATGAACCAAAAATTTTAATTTTGTTTTAACTCTCCCAAAAAGCTCTTCAATGAAGTAAATTTTCTGCTTTTGTATTTTGTTTTGTTTATGCAATAGTGCATAATTAAAAGTGTATGAAAGTTTTTAGAAACATCTTTTGAAAAAAATCTTATGAATAATGTTTTGGCCCTAATATGAATGTTTAAAAAGATAGTTTGTTTACTCTTAAAATTTTAAATGTTCCTCAAAATTGCAGAATTTTGATTCCTCAAAATTGCAGAATTTTGAGTTGTTCCAAAATAGCTTTTTTTTTAATTTTATGCTTTATAATGTTTAAAATATTTTGGAACAGCTTAAGTTATTTTTAACTAGCTGCATGGCCCCGGCTCTGCCCGGTATACCTTGAGAATAAAATTTATGTCAAGTAACCCATGTCTATAAAAGTACCGATTAGATTAAAGTCGACATTTTGCGCAGTACGAAAAATGAATCAATCGTCAAAAAAAGTTTTACATCTTTAAAAAAGTCAAATCTTCACTACAGGAAAAGCGAAAGCAAGAATTTTGTTTGTTTATGTTCAAAGAAAAAATGGCAACACCTTTTTCTCATTAATAATTTATTTCACCCTATTTAATTTCTTTCACACTCGTGCAGACGATTTTTATAAATCCAATTTAAAACGGATATTTACAAATTTTCAAATGCCTATATCTTTCTGCAGGGTGGAGATATCGATTAGTGGTTTTGAAAACCTTCAGAAGGAAACTTTCCTAAAAGGTATTTTTTGCGTTCTTTCAAATGACACCAAGATTGAGAAGGTCCGATAAGTATTTCGCTATATAGAACCATTTTGAAGTCTTTTATTCGAAATTCAAACGGATCGGTATTTTTCTCCCACTCAAAACCCACCCTATGATCCTTCCCGGGTACCCAAGTTTCTCCCTGCCAAATTTCGTTCAGATCCTGCGTAAACTGGATTTGTATAAGGTACACACATATATACACTGCTCGACATTGAAAATGCAACACCAAGAAGGAGTGGTCAGAAATTCATGCAAATTTTACCGTAGACGCACGTCACTGAGTTATGCAAATGGTATGAAATGCGCAGCTCTCCGACGCGCGTGAAGTAAGATATAAGAGAATGAAGTTGAAAAGTGGGCTATGTTCATGTTGGTTTTTCTGCCAGACTAATTATCGGAGAAATTTGGATTTTGTCTCGAAGGATACGTGTGATAGGAGGAAATGCCACGCCGTCCTCAACGAAGACACTTCCAGCATATAGACGACTTTACAAGGGGTATGGTGATCGAACTGAGAAGGGGAGGTTGGTCCATACGTCAAATTGCAGCTGATACCCACATGAATGCAAGCACTGTGCATCGGCTGTGTCGGAGATGGTTGGAAAGAGGAAATGTAGCCACATTGAGGGGTGCATGTGCAGCCAGAGTGACGTCAGACCGCTTGGATCGACGGATTCACCGACAAGCTGTGGCGGACCCGCAAGTCACTTGTACGTCGATTCTGCAGCACGTGCAAGGTACCCTGGATGTTCCTGTGTCGACCAGAACCATTTCCCGTCGACTGGTTGCACGTGGCCTGCAATCACGGCGCCCGCTAAGAAGACTGCCATTGACCTCACAGCACATACTCCAACGTTTGGAATGGTGCCGGACCAGAGCAACGTGGATGGCAGATTGGCAAACCGTAGTGTTCTCAGATGTATCCCGCTTCTGTTTGTCCAGCGATAGTCATTGCATACGTGTGTGGCGTCGACGTGGAGAAAGATCGAATCCGACAGTAACTGTGGAACTCCCCACAGCGCGACAACATGGCATAATGGTTTGGGGCGCTATTGCATACAATTCCGTATCACCTCTAGTTCATATTCGGGGCACTATGACGGCCCAACGATATGTAGATAATGTACTGCGGCCGGTGGCAATCCCCTACCTTCTGGGTCTGCCAAATGCAATTTTTCAACAGGATAACGCCCTGCCTCACAATGCTCGAATCAGCCAACATGCTCTACGAGGTGTACAGATGCTTTCCTGGCCACCATACTCTCCTGACTTGTCACCAATCGAATATGTGTGGGACGTGATTGGACGCCGTTTGCAGAACCTGCCACTGCCTCGTTCAGAGGACGAACTGTGGCAAATGGTTGAAAGGGAATGGAGTGCCATCCCTCAGGACACCATCCGCAGGCTTATTGACTCCATGCCTAGACGTGTTTCTTCGTGCATCGCTGTCCGCGGTGGTCCTACTTCTTACTGAGCCGACACCGTCCTCGCTCTAAATTTTGCTTATTTATTTTGAAATAAATATCACTTATTGTTCCATGCTGTCTCTGTCTTCTTACCAAATTTCATCAATTTCTGACCACTCCTTCTTGGTGTTGCATTTTCAATGTCGAGCATTGTATATATATATATATATATATATATATATATATATATATATATATATATATATATATATATATATATATACATATATATATATGTGTATATATATATATGTATATATCTACTTATATTAAAAACTGAGTATCTTTCTATCTATCTTTCTTTCTTTCTTTCTAACTATCTATCTATGTCATGCTTCTTTCTCCTGAATGCCAATGAACTGAAAGTTGAACCAGGTACCGATAGATAGGTAATTTTTCAGGCTTCATTAGTTTTAATTTATATTATTATACGATTTTAATTAACAAAGATATCAATTAATAAGTAGTCAAATTTAAAGCGATTTGGCCTAAATGATTAATTATGAAATCCATTGTTACAAAACAGTTGCTATGAAACAGTAATAACAATGATAATGAGAATTTTGAATGAAGGCTTAACTAAATCAAACATGAAATTCATTAGCGGGTCGCATATGTTGTACTTTTATCGCTAGCTACTTGTAATTTTTTTAAATATAAATTAGTTGAAAAGCCATCTACTTATATTAAAAACCGAGTGTCTACGTCTGCTTCTTTCTTTCTCTTGAGCGAGCTGAACTTGTTGAAACTTTCCTCACCATTTTGAACGCGCAAAGCATCTCAATAATTCGAATGATTTTTTTGATGCAGGAAAAAAGTAAAGGCGAGCGACTTTGGCGGCGAGTAGTTTTTAAAACTTTTTTTACTATTTTAATGGCGCGAAGCGCCCGTGCAATGCCGGGCCACTATGTACGTAGTATGTTTTGAAATCTTAAGAAAATTGAATTATATCAAATAATATAATATCGGAATGAGGTAAAAGTTGGGTGACGGTTCATTATGATTCAACATGCCTCAGGAAGCTAATCTAGCTGCCCTGGCAGCTAGTATATATACAGGGTGTCCACTCCAATCGTGGACCAATAGCTAATTTCTAAACCGTTAGAGATAAGCATATAGTTTATTTAGGAAAAAATCTCCAAATTACGAAAGAAATTTTGGGTCTATTCAATGTTTTTCAAAAAATCAAATTTTGAAAGAGTTACGAAATTTAAATTTTTATACAGCCCCCAGTCCTATCAATCATATTTAGTAAAAAATTCTTGACACTGTAACGTTTAAAACTAAAAAAAAATCACTCTTCTACCACAAAAATTGACCGAGTTATGACGTTTTGAAAAATCAAGATTTTGAATGATTTCGCATACTGTCCCTTAAGCGATCTCTCGATGACGTGATGAAATAATGCAAAATCTTGATTTTTCAAAACGTCATAACTCGGTCAATTTTTGAGGTAGAAGAGTGATTTTTTTTTAGTTTTAAACGTTACAGTGTCAAGAATGTTTTACTAAATATGATTGATAGGACTGGGGGGCTGTATAAAAATTTAAATTTCGTAACTCTTTCAAAATTTGATTTTTTGAAAAACATTGAATAGACCTAAAATTCCTTTCGTAATTTGGAGATTTTTTCCTAAATAAACTATATGCTTATCTCTAACGGTTTAGAAATTAGCTATTGGTCCACGATTGGAGTGGACACCCTGTATATTCTCTGTTTTATTTATATGGATTTGAACAACTTAATTTAATATTATATTTTAAGCACATAATATTGTGTTTCAAATTTTCCAAGTGCGAGGAGCTGAGTATTTTACAATTTTGCATAGAATCGTTAGAAACTTAAAACTAATAGGGGAAAAGGGGGCAGGAGGTTCGAAATTTGTCTTCCCCACCCTCAATTATGTTGCTGCTTCTCCACTGATCTTGTGTAAACATGAGTTAATTTTCCAGACCTGTTGATTTTACAAAAGCAATAATCTTTGGTTTAGTTTAAAAATTCTTCAGAATTCTAAGGGTGTAGATAATCTTTTCACACTGTACAAAATAGCTAGGGACACCAATGTTATTTTTTCTTCTTTATTTGCCACTGTATATTATAAAAAGACATTTCTTATGTTTCTTGCGCATTTTATCCAAAACTAGTATTTGCATTTATACGCCTAAAATTTCTGTTTAGTAAATGCAATTACAGTGGATGCCTGCAAGTTGAATGGGTGATTAATCAGGGGTCAATCTAGAGAGAAATTACATCTGCTAACATACCTTCACAAAATTCAGAAACTTGAAAACTGACTGTTCACAAAAATAAAAAAAAAGGACTCTTTACAAAAAAATCGTAGTTTCAAAAACCATGGAGAATGCTGTAACTATTTTTCACGAAATTATATATTAATTTTCACAAAATTCCAAAAGCAGGATCCTGGTAAAAAAAATCCTAGATTGACCCCTGTTAATTGAATCAACCACTTTAATGAATCAAATCATAAAAACAGAACAAAATCCAGCTTTTTTCAATTATTCGCTTTATTAAATCAAAACTGTTCAGAGCAAACAAGATTCATAGAAGCAGCGGCCGTGGTATATAGTGCAGAGAAAAATCCATCTATACATAAGTATCATGAATATAGATTTTTTATAATGCCTTATGAAAACTTTCAGTGTAGAGAATTTAATACACATTTTTTTCTTTTTATCTATAGGTTCTATGCTCTCGATGCTGTAATCTGAGAGCACATCTTGCTTACCTGAACAAAGAAGACAGAATCTGTCAACAATGCTGGGAAATCATATTTTCAAGTAATAAAATGAAAATGAAATAGTTGAATTCATCTTTTTAAATGTTTAGAAGTTGAGACTTAAAATGCATGGGGTAACCAATCATTCTCTAAAACAGTTGTGGCCTACCTACTGCCCACCCAGCAGACCCGTGTGGTCCGCTGTTTTGCTCAATGACACAAATCCAAAATGCACGAGATGTGACAGTGTTAGGGCGAGGGTGAGAAAAGTTGTTCCCTAAGACTAAACAATTACCTGTAAAATTTGAAGTTGATCAGATAAAATTTTCATGCTACGCAAGGCTTATCAAAGTTTAAATTGAGCCCAAAAATACATTTTTTCATCTTTACGGACATGCTAGTATTTAATGATTTTTCAAATCGCGAGGGTGCAAAAAAGTTACCGAAAGGGATGAAATACTATGATATAAAATTACATCACAGTCCGATAGAATCTTCATGCATCACATGGTGGTCGAAATTTGCATATTTAAGCCCAAAATAGTATCTTTTTCATCATGAATGGAAAAAAATTCTCTTTACTTTTGAAAATGCCCAAGGGTTGAAAAGTTGCCTCTTACAATCAAAACCATTTATACAAAACTATAGACCCGTTTTTTAAAGGACTTAGGTGTAGGATTCCAGTCTTTCTCTCTCCCCCCTCTCCTCCCGCTGTCCTGACCGACTTTGAAAATTAATGTTTTTGCATATAATTGAGAGTGACGTTTTTGGCTTCTGGATCCTCTAGCTAGTTGAAATTTCAATGGGCGAAAATATACTAGATTGAGTTCAAATAAGAAAAAGCAGAAAACATTCAACTAAGAAGAGTTTTAGAAAAATATTACAAACTAGTCCAGGAGCCTCACTCAAAATTAATTTGGCGTGTTATTGTTCAATCTGGCGAAGCCAATGCTATTTCATCTAAAATTCCAAGAATCCCAATCCTTCAAAGATAGAATATTTCTTGTGATAGTTTTTTTTTTTTTTGGCTGTGATGGAACAAACATAAACACCGGATTTAAAAGAGGATTATTCGATTATTACAGGGTGACAAGAAATAACTTGGACGAAGTTTCAAACCAAATATCTGTAAATACCACTGAATTTTTAATGATATTGTGATAGGGAATCAATCCTAGAAAGCTACTAAATAGGTGTAAGTGAGTTAGTTGGGATAACCATTATTGTTCTCAAACTATCTGCCATACTTGAATTGCATAAGCAAGAAACGAAAATATTTGAAATTGTTTAACGATTGAAAGTGGCTAAATACACGATTTCCTGCACAATTAAAAGGTTAAAAGAACTCAAACATGATGGTGACAGGTCAGGAAGAAGAAGAAAATGCACAGTTCTGTAGCACATCTAGCGACCAGAAAGTGGTCAAAAAGCAAGTTTAACGAAATCCTAGGATTTCAATGAGAAAGGTTGCTAGAAGGGTGAAAATCAGTGTAGAAACCACTCGTTTGATGGTAATTGTTGAGCTCGGTCTTCTCCCTTACAAAATGAAAGAGACTTAAAAGCTAGCAGCAAAGAACAAACGCACAAGATTTCAAAAGAGGAAAGAACTGTTTAGCGGGCCGCAGATGATCGATGGAAAACATTGCTCTTCACAAATGAAAAACTGTTCTCAATTGAACAAACTCAAAATAGCCATAATGATAGAGTTTGGTCAGCAGAAGCACCTGGAACTTTTTTAATTGTTGGCGGCGTCAACTACTCCTATCTGCAATGGTTTGGGGTGGGATATGTGCTAGTGGGGAAACACCACTTGTTTTTGTTGATCAAGGGATAAAAAATAATCAGCAAACATACCGCAAACTCATTTTGGATGATGTTGTCTTACCTTGTTCGCAAAAGTTCTTTGAAAACCAAAGATGGACCTTCCAACAGGATTTTTCACAAAAGACACTCAAGATTGAGGCAAGACACATTTTCCAAACTTCATTGGAGCTGAAGAATGGCCCCCGTATTCCCCAGATTTGAACCCAATGTGTTATTCTGTTTGGTCCATCTTGGAAACAAGGGTGTATACTAAACCTGATAAAACTTTGGCATCTCTACAACCATTCTTCGGGAAAGAAAGGGATAAAATATCAATGAGTGAGTTGCGGCCCGTAGCCGAAAATTTTGTGACACGTCTAAAGCTCTGTATTAATACTAACGGTAGCCAATTTGAAAACGTTTAAATATATTAGACAAAATAATGTATTCATACTTATTTTGAAGTTTGGTCGCATTATTTTCATTAGCAACAAAGTTATACCGTACGATGTGTGTCCAAGTTATTTCTTGTCACCCTGTAGAAGTACCTTTAAGTCATGCACTGTAGATGTTCATTTGTCTATTGCACCTAAATGAACTACTTCCACTCTACAGTATCTTTTTCGAAAAACATGACAAGTTGACCAAAGGTCCTAATTGAATTGTTTGCAGGATAAAGGGGCTATGTCTCATTTTTTGAAAAAAAAAAACTTGTTATGCATTACATTAAGGTAAGCAAATAAAACTTGGTACATCAAAAAGTAGATGTCATTCGACCAACTTCATATGCCCACTTACATGACAAAACCAGACAAAAAAAAAACCTGCAACAACTTAAAATACACCTTTGAACTTTAATTACTCGCAATTTTGGTTTTGTCACATAATCCTTTCACCTTTCAAGACCTTCAATTAATAATCAAGAAATAACAAAAAAGCCATACTAGACTAAAAGTCTTCCAATAATTACCCATTCGCCAATTTGTAAGGCTTTTTTTTTTTCGCCTCAAATAAGAAAAATTTTATAATGAGTACTGATCATGATTATTTAAGAAATGTATATCAAGCTATTTCTACTGATAGTTTTCCAAGTAACATTAAAATTAGGGACAATCGTGCACATTCCTTTTAGGTGTTATGCTGGAACAGAAAATTCTATCTGAAAAATTAATTACATTGCCAACCTTTATAATTAAAGTATACACTTCCATGTGGTTTGACATAAAAATAAAGTTTGTTGCACAAAAGGTTGTTGGCACGTTTGAGTTATTATTCATTGATCAAGATACTTAAAGCATGCACAATTAGATTGGAGTTAGGTAAAATCTTCGCAGGACCTTAACTCGATTCCGGATTGAAAACTTACCGATAAATACGTTCTCTAAACTGAAACATAAAAAATTATAAAGTACATTCTAGCATTTCGGCTCCTATTTTTTTAGTAAATATTTATAAAAATATGAATGTTACTGTAAGACAAGGCATGTTACTGTCTAAAATACAAGACCCATTAACATTGTGCGATCTTAATATTAGATTTCAAATAAACATAAGTACAGTTTGAGTGCATTTTTTACTTTATTTTAGTGAAGTGCATTTTACTACTAAATCACCTTTTTCAAAAATAAAATTTTGTAAAAAGTGAAAGTTTCCATCTAAACAGAAATTCTTGAGAAACCCTAAACAGAGAACTATGATTTCGAAATTGAAAGTATTAAGTGCTCATATTTTTTCGTGGCAATCTTGGCTGAAAGGAAGAAATATCGTCGTTCTTCTCCACAGACATTGAAGAATTTAAAGATACTTCTAATAATTGAATCTCTCCTCCTTTAAATCTAGTGTTTACATTTGTTTCATCACGACATACAACAATTACAACTATCACAATAAATGTTACCATCTTTGAAAAGTGCTGGAGTTTTGAATAAAATAACCTTAGCTTCGCCAGATTGAATAGTAACATGCAAATTTATTTTGAGTGAAGCTCCTGCACTAGTTCGTAATATTCTTCTGAAACTCTTCTTAGATGAAATTTTTTCCCCTTTTTCTTATTTGAACTCAAGTAGTATATTTTCACCTATCGAAATTTCAACTAGCTAGAGGTTCTGGAAGCCAAAAACATCACTCTCACTTTTTATAAAAACATTACTTTTCGTAGTCGGTAAGACTGTGGGAGGGGAGCAGGAGATTGGTTCCCTACCCCTAAGTCCTTTAAAAAATGGGTCTCTAGTTTTGTATAATTGATTTTGATTGTAAGAGGCAACTTTTCCACCCGTGGACGTTTTCTAAAGTACTGATAAACATTTTCAGTCATGATGAAAAAGTACTATTTTGGGGTTCAATATGTAAATTTCGAATACCATGTGGCGCATGAAGATTTTATCAGACTGTGATTTTATATCATTGTGTATTTCATCTCATTGTGTAACTTTTTTGCATCCTAGAGATTTGAAAAATTTCTAAATGCTAGTGTGTTCGTAAAGATGAAAAAATGCATTTTCGGGCTCAATTTACGAACTTTGACCACTTTGCGGAGCATGAAGATTATATCTGATCAACTTCAAACTTTACAGGTAATTGTTTAGTCTTTGTGGACAATTTTTTCCCCCTGGCCGATTTGGAATTAAAAAAAAAAAAAAGTTTTTTCGATCCATCCTAATGTGCAGTGAGGTGACAATAAGCATAGGATGCCTCTTAAGTGGCATGGACTTAATAAGCCATTGAAAGTTCCTTGTAGAAAGAAATTGTGAGCCTCTAAAGATGCAAACATACCATTTGGGCAAGATTTTCTGCATGAACTGACTGAATTATGTTTCATAAATCTTGATGGGATTCCTGTTGGGCGATCAAAGTAGCTAAATCTGTTGCTGGAACTGCCAAGATTTTTCTTAAAACCAATAGAGCTAACAGTTGTGGAATGGTGGCATGTTATATTATCATCCATAAAAATTCCATCGCTGTTTGGGTACATGAAGTCGGTGGCAGTAAATTGTCTCCAAGTAGCTAAACATAATAATTTTCATTGTATAGAGCAGTTTGAACTGAATACCCATTAGTTGCCACTCAAAACAGCCTACCCTGTTATACAGTCAAGAATATCTTGCACACTGCACACCTACTGCTGGTAATATTACCACCAGCTGTATATTTGCATATTGCTATCCCATAATTTCTGTTGTCACCATTTGTGTGTATATTTTCAGTTAAAATCCTGTTACAGCAAACTTCAAGTGGTGGTTAGTTGCATTTTGTGACGAAAAATGAGGATTTAATATCTAAACTTCCAACCCTTGGTGCAAGATTTGACGCCTAAAGTTTTAGATTACATTTGTTTTTTTGTTCTTTTCATCATGACTGTGATGCATGGGGGAAAGACCTTCCATCTTGACAAAATCACCAAGACTGATAAGGGGATGAAAAAACTCGATCTCTCATTCCTTCAGTTTATACTTCCAAATAGAGAAGTAATAACGAGAAGAACTAAAGAAACATACAATTGTTCTGGTAGTGCAATTTATTCCTTTCAGAAATCAGATTTGCATCCCTTCTTTTCCCTCTCCTTTTGAATTAACAGAGTACAGGGTCATAATTCGTTCGTTGTCGTGTGTTCTAAGCAAGTTGATGCAAATAAATGTTATATTGTTTTAGCTCAGCCATGTTAAATTTGATAACTGTTATTCACAATTTTTACTGTTTTTATTTTTTTTTAATTAATAAGATAGGAGTTCATTCCTAATTGTAGGAGTGCACAACCTTTTTCAGTGAAGGGCCACAGACGTAACAAGAGTTTTACTGGAGGGCCGCATGCAAGCCCATCATCCCTCCCCCCCCCCCCACATACAAGCTTTGAGAAATTATCATGTTTTTTTATTTTTTTCAAATATTTTACCATATAACTTGCATTGAGTACATATCCTTTGCCAGCTGGAAAATTGAAGAAATGATGGGCTTGGCAGCATGCATTACCGGTACTTTGCTGATAAATGTAAGAAAAATTTGCAATTGAAATATTGAATCTTTTCACTAAATAACTATTTGGGGAAAAATAATCACTTTATTACAGCACGAAACTGCAAAATATTGCATATATATATGATTCAGAGTAAAAAGGTAAACCTTTTTCAGGAAAGAAAATGTCTGAAGCTTCTGATGTTTAGTAGCCTTGCTTAAGACAGCTTTTTAACCATCAAAGAATGAAAACTTTGCATGTTATGAAAAAGGAGTTGCATGAAATAATTTTACAATTTTGTGCTTTAATGATGTTGAACTATATCACTTATTAAAACTAAACAAATCAAACATTTTTTTTCAGCAATACAAAATCTGTATGCACAATTCTAGCAAAATAAGATCCAAAAAGTAATTTCGGCAAAACTGCAAACAGTGTAAAAAAAAAACCTAAATCACAGTGCAAACATAAAATTCTACCATTACTGTCTAAAATTTTTTCGTGCGACCTCCGCCGTATCTGCGCACGCGCGAAGTCTCTTCGGACTTTCTCGAAATGGGGAGAAAAGCAACGAGGAAGTAGTACAAGCGAACAAAAGCGGAAGGCATCGGGTAGTGCGCATCCTAAACCTATCTCCTCTTTTTCAGATGGAAGCGTCCGTGGCTCCCAGGCGCACAATACGCAAACAGACAGTAGCTGGATAGTATATGAAGAGCAAAAAAAAAAGACGAGTTAACAAAAAAGTTGTCATAATACTAAAAGTTAAACATTGTACAACAAAAAATTCTGGGAAATGCTATGAAATCAAAATTAGCAACTGGATGGCTGAGACTGAAATTTATCCACCAAATTTAAAAATGGGTTCATTGTTGATAGTTGAAATTTTCAACATGCTTGCATTTTCTTTAATATTGGTTAATCATGGAGGTAAAGATTTTTAGAACTTCAAACGTCCCAATCATTAGAAACTTGATTTGATAAAATCAGAAGTCAGCAAGGCATAACTCTCTCTTTCAAGAGCTTCCTTTACAAAAACTAAAAATTCTTTTCATCTTTATGATTTTTAGATCGAAAAATATCCATTTGCCACTTAGTGAGAGCAAAAATTAAAAAATGGTGCTTAGAAATTTTTTTTTTTCATATTTATTTGAAAAATACATTCGTATTCCGGTTAAATATGATTTGTATGCAGCATTTCTGCAAAAATAAGAAGAAATATCGTAACCTAAAAGCCGATGCTAAAAGATTGCTGAAAAATTAGAGGTGGTCAGTAAAATAACGCTCTACACGTGGCATCGCAAAAACACATCAACCTATGCCAAAATTGCAGTTCATTTTGTATATAAATGTCAAATAATTAGGATTTTTAGCTTTCAAGTTGGAAACATAGGCCCTTGAGCAATGAAACATTAAAAAATATATAATATTTTTTTAAATGGTGTATCTTTTCTTTTTTGGGCAATTTATTTTATTTATTTATTTATTATTATTTTATTTTATTTATTTATTTTTTTTTATCATAGTCGTTACTGTTACAATTATTAGGCTTACTAAATCAATGCCTAAAAAGGTCTGCAGTCTACTGGTTTGTAATTGAGAATTGAAATTTTCAGGTCTACTCTTTTTCCCTACAAAATCCTGAAATATTTCTTCAAATGAAGTTTGGAGCATTTTTATTTGGTGTGTGTAATTTCAAATCTTGTAAAGAGATCCTTCTTTTGCTTCCTACTTCCCCCTCTGAGTTAAAAAAAAAAAAAAAAATACTTTTTTTTTTTTTTTCATTTTCCAACACAAATTAAATACACTCGCGGGCCGCACAACGCTTCGCGGTGGGCCGCATTTGGCCCGCGGGCCGCAGGTTGTGCACCCCTACTAATTGAAATATATATGTTGTATATATATGTATGTTATTAGATTAATGGTGGTTAATATAGATTAAAATGGATTTTTTTTCCAAAATCACATGGGAAAGTCTTGACAATTCATTCTTCAAGTCTCATGGCTCCCCTGACTCTAATTATACAGTTAAATGCTTGAAATGATTAAGTTGCTGTGCTGAAGTATTTATTAATTATTTCTTAATTCTCATTAAAATCTATAAATGTCGTTATTTTTTGTTTACTTTTAATTTAGCTCCAACGATTGATAGTGCTTCAATACCTGGTGTTGATTCCCAAAGTTCCAGCTCATGCGGAAGCAGTCCTAATTTTCCCTCTTCACCACAAGTCTCAAATTCCAACTTGAGTGATAAAAATTTATGGAGACCACATCCAAACAATCCTGATGATTATTGTTCTACAATTCCACCTTTACAACAAATTCAGCTATCTGGGCAGAAACCACCACCAACAGTCATGGTGCCTATTGGAGTTCTGAAACGAGGTTTTTAATTTTTGTGCTTACATAATTCAGTATGATAAATTCATTTCAAAGCTAGAGTGTCTGACATAGTTGTGTAATAGAATCTCCCTGTTTTTATGCAAGCATTATTTTATTTATTTAAACCCACTAGTCACCACCGTACCTACCCTGATAAGGGTTTAACCGGATGTGGTGGCTGGGAGGAAAAGAAAAGCCAACGAGCGACTAAGCGCCCGCTAGGAAACGTACATTATAACTGGATATTAATTTACATAAAATAATGTACAAATCAATCGGGGGAAAAAAAGGAAAAGCAATTTTGACAGATACAGAAACTATGCATGCATTAAAAAAAAGTTTTACATTCACATAATGATTTACTGTAGAAATTTTATGATTACAGTGCAACTCCGATTTTAAGTTTCCCATCGAACCAGTGATAAAAAACATACCCAGAAGGAAAATGTGAAATCGGAGGTGGTGTTGATAATCTAAGTCCATTGTATAAAAATTGACACTCATCCAAAGAATTAGTAGCAGTCTTTACTTGTTTTTATTTTTAGAAAGTTTCATTTCGAACACATTTTGTATTAATAAATTTTACACATTGGCATTTACTAAAAAAGTTTCTAGAGTTTTATGCTTTGAACCACTTGATCAGCTGTAAGGACACCCTCCATTATTTCTTCTTTGTCTTCATTATTATCATTGGAATTGGGTATTAAATCTGATATTGAGATAATTCGTAATGTGATAAATGACGGGCTCGATCTTAAATAGTGGTACCTGACAAAATTGTAAAACTCGCATCATTTGGTGAAAACAATGGTATGTGGACATATGAACAGAAATATTACAAAGTTTAAGGATATAAACACATCCCTGAATAGTGTACCAGACACATGCACTTTGTTTTTAAAATCAGAATTCTTCCTACATAGTCCGTTTGCATACTGAAGGAAAAAGACCCCCCGTGGGAAATTTGATGAGGAAATTGTGGGACCACTTTTAATGCAATCCTTATGGCTTATATAACTATGCCTCACCGGGTGTTTTTCTTGAATTCGTGTCAGACGGCCTGTATGACGTCATCAATCCAAGACGGTGGCTTTGCACTTGACACTGATAAGTAATTGCAATTATGTCTCAAATTTTGGGTATTTCGTTACAATTTTTGGTGAATTTACTTGTTTAATATTCTGTTACTATTATTATTATGAGTTTACATAAAATATTTATTTTATTTTTTTATTAATTTTTTTTTTTTTTTAATTTTTCGTATAAATCTTTTTTTTTTATTTTGCCATTCAGAATAAACTAGTTTAAGAGTACTTCGGGTGAATTTTCGCAGTAAAATACTGTTAATTTTAAAACTAATAGATTATACGAAATGGAAAAAAAAAACAGAAACCATCTTGCTCTCTACTTCCATTCATGAAGACGGTGTTGTAATCTACACAACAAGATCAAAATAGTTGTTGGTGACAAAAGTGTTTTTCTGCTTCGAAAAAGGGAGTGTAAGAAAACCATTGGTGGCAATAAAAACAGATTCTGCATGTCAACAATTGAAGAAAGCAATCGAAATTTTCAAAATTTAACTCAATGACTGTACAGATCCAGGAGACCCTCATACAAAAGACATTTTGTATCATAAACCTTGCAGGGCTAAACATGTGTATAATGCATTACGAAAAAATGCCAATCATGACGCCGTTACAAATTTACAGGACATTGCCAATAAAGCAACAGACCATAGGATTTCTGTGTGCATTAAATGATTTTCTTGTTCAGGGAAATGTCACAACAATGGCAGACCTTGAATTACTTATCAGTCAATTGCAATTAAAAAGTAACATTAAAGTGCGAAAAGATTAAAAATCTCATTAAAGATTAAATGGATGATGTTATATTTTTAATAATCTGAAAAAAGTAAATGAGTCGCAACGTGTTTCTTTTAAGGCAACTGTAGATATTACCCTAACTAATGCAGAAGATGATTTTGTAGACATAGGGAAAAACATGGGAACTATCTTTGAAGCTGCAAACATTTTACGTAAAGCAGTTCTATCTCATCAGTAATGGACATTTACAGGATCACTTGAAAAGAATCAGATAGTTGATGCAGTTCCAACCGAAGTTGATCTATTTTTTAAAGGTGCTGCAACGGAAAATTCGAAATAAATTCTATTTCTGAAGTAAAGGACAATATCGTGCTAAATAAATCTGAAAGACAGTCACACATATTCATGTATGAAATACACTCTCCGAATAAAGCATCAAAAGAAACTGTTCTTTGACACACCCAAGATAAGTCGTTACAATTTGGTGCTGGCCTTACTATGCACTCAGCTACTCGAGGCAAATTTATTATTGATTTTTTTACATAAAATAGAAGTTTCTATAGATTATGCTAAAGTTCTACGTTTGGAAACATAGATAGCGAATAATGGTAATTAAACGTATGGATGAGAGTGTCGGGATCTATATTCCTCCTGATCTGATAAAGGGAGGATTTTTATTTTGTGCTGCAGATAACATTGATTTTCTTGAAGACACATCTAAGGGGAACGGTATTTTGCATGGTACTGTAATGATACTTTATCAACAGAAGAAAGACTCGGATAGACAAATTCCACTTTCTCTTACTACACCTTCAGCGTCCCGTTCCCTTCTAACATTACCTCACTCCCTGACTGAACTTACATCCTGTAAAATTGCAAAGACAATGAACCCATCTTTCATGGGGTTTAGCAAATAAATTTGGATGCTACTGTCTACGTTTTCTGAGCCACATTCTGCCAAAATTTTCATTAACTTTGATTTGTTTTGGTACAATTTCATCGACATGTCTAAATTACATAGACTGTGGAACAGCCGAAAATTCATATGCGCCTAGTACCGTTTTTGAATCAATGTCTGCTCGGCTCCTCGATACAATTAGCAGACGTGTAAATAACAATCGATCAGCTTTTAACTGTAGAATAGTGCCAGCTATATTTGTTGCAAGTTATTTCATGCTAACTTTGTTCTGCAACTTTTTTCAGGTCTTTGTTTTACAGGATGTAAGTTCAATCATGTTGTGGGGTAGTGTTAGAAGGGATGCTGAAGGTGTGATAAGAGAAAGTGGAATTCTTTAATTGCTGACATGCAGAATCTTTTTGTTGCCACCAAAAGTTTTCTTACACTCCCTTTTTCGAAGCAGAAAACACTTATTTTTGTCACCAACAATTATTTTTGATCTTGTTGTGTAGCCTACAACACTTTTCATGAATGGAAGTAGAGCAAGATAGTTTGTTTTTTTTCCATTTCGTATAATCTCTTACTTTTATCCATGCTAACTTTATGAGTGCACTTCTTGTAGCATTCTGTATGACATGATGCGTTTTCATTTTTCAACTCTTCTACGGTCACATTTTTTATATTAGAAATAATTGAAATATGTAATAACTACATTTTTAACTAAGCATTGTGCCATTCCTGGACTTTAAAGACAGGTTTCAAATTTTATATAAAATCTCAAGTTTATCAGCTAGATGTAGAATTTTTCTTTTACTATCAGAAAAGTCTAACATTTATTAATCACTAGGCAGAAAAACTAAAATAATCAGTTACTAAATTGTTGATTGCAAATTAGTTTATTAATGTCGCTACCAATTCCGAAACATTAAATTCCTACTTATTGATCACTAGTTTTTATTTGAAAAAAATCCATTCATCTGTTAGAAACATTTTGTACAACCTTATCAAATCCCTTATTGATTTCAAAATATTCCTCAATCCCTTTTGCTCTCTGATTCCAAAACTCTATCTACCTTTAAAAAAAAGAGAGGAGGTGGGGGTTCTTACTATGCTTGGTTTTAAATGGAACAAATCACAAAAATTATAAAACAATTTTTAAATGGTAGATGAAAACAGAATGCATGCACTTGACTACTTTATGTCATTGAATATTTTGATGATGGATAATTCATGATAACACGCAGTTAAAAACTCTTAAAATACAATACACAAAATTCTCGCAGTAAAGTTGAATATATTCATAACAATAATTATGACTTCACTGATATATACATCTAAAATCTTGGCCGCTGCAGTTTTTATATGCTCATGAGCCACTTTTGGCCTACAGGCTATTGTTTGGAGACCTCTGCTTTAAACTATTAAAAGGTTATCAAAGTTACCATTTATTCCAGCCAATGCAGTTGGCATTTACTGGAGAGTGCTTAACCTCATACAGCAGCATACAAAAATGGGTTGATGAGTAAATTGCCGTTTTTCTTGTAGAATTTGTTAATTGCCCAAAAGGTAGAAGGTGAAAGTTGTCGCTCCTAGGGAAAAATAATTGTAATAAAATCATTTTCTATTTTCATATTCAAACTGTGATTTTTGTCTACATAGCAAGTAATTCAAACTTATTCCCATACCCAATATTTTAATGTATTAACAAAAAAAAATGAGTTTTCTGTCAGATTTTCTTCAGGTGATTCAAAAAATTTTTTAAAAAATTAATAAATTATCCTACAGGAAACAAGCCTCGTAGAGAACCTAAGCAAGTTATCTTCTCAGATGGTATTCGACCAGGTGGTGATTTGACAGATTTAACTGAACCTGCTGAAGTTGTCCCTGCGTATCGTCGCATGGGTAGAAAAAGAGTGGATAAATTATTCTTTGGTATGTTTCAGGTGATGATGATTTCTTTTATAAGTTTGTTTTATTGTAAATCATATTGATTCATGGCTTACATCAATTTTTACCACACTTGAAATATTACTTTTAACAGCAAACATAGAGAAACAACTACATTTTTATTAAATTATTTAGGTGACTGTGGATCTTCTGATATTTCTCCAATATCTCATCTAAGAAATAAGCAAAGGAAAATTGTTATCACAGATGCTGAAGGATCTTTACCTGCTATATTTTTGCCACAAGGTTTGTTCTATCAGATCAGTGAATTGTTTTTCTTAGATTTCTTTTAAATTTTATTTCTATTCTTTAAAAAATCCTTTTTTTTTTAATATTCAGATTGTTCTGCTGCTGAGACTATTGAATGGCCACAACTTTTTGAAATACTTCAAGGTTTGGTTCAAATTTGCTGTATTAAGTTTTATTTGTGTTTTATGTATGTTTAACCATGTATGTTTAACCATGTTTGTTTTTTATTTTCGATGCATTAAACCATATATGTCTCTTTTTTTAGATGAGGATAAGAAACCTGTTAATTTTGCTCTGATGAAAAACATGCATTTATTTGTGAAACTAATAAAATGTAAGTATTGCTAATACATTCATTTCAATACTAACATTATTGCTTGGCCCACTTTACATTATTTTCTTTGCATTTATATCTAGTGGATTGTTGTTTTGGAAAAGAGTGCTGGTGCTTTACTAGTCACGGACTTTGTACAGTTGGACAAGATGAAGTTATGGTTATATTAGAAAGGCTGCCTGAAGAAAAAGTTATACCTAGGGGAATCCTCAAATTGTTCTCCTACATTTATGATAGTGCGAGTAAAGGTGAGTCTTTGACGAAAAGTTATTTACTGTAATTTTTTAACTTGATAGGATCTTACAGTGGGTGGGAGGTTTCTGCACCCTGCCTGCTCTTTGATTCCTAAAATGTGCCTTTCTTGCCTGTTTGTTTGTTTTCCTTCTTGCCTTTTTGTCAATATAAAGACTAGACATAGCTAAGAACACCGTTGATAAATTGTCTTTTCGAACAAAAAAAAAATAATTAGAATCAGTTTATCCGTTTAGGCTCTACAATGGCGCAGATACACATACACAGACAGGTCAAACTTATAACCCCCTTCCTTGTTGTTTCAGGGGTTAAAAATTAAAGGAAAGGCATTTCATTGAGAACATTAAAGGGAAAAGTGCAACAGAGCACAAGTGCTATTTTATTTCAAACCAGACGGTGTGTGTCACATGATTATCATAGATTTTTTTGAAAACATCATAGTAGCTATACAACATGGATTTATAAAATGTCCCCAAAAATTTTTGTGAAAAATATTTTTTAACTACAATTTCAGTTTTTTAAAATTCTGCACTAAATCTCCACATTGTGAAAAAATGTGAAACATTTGACTTGAAATCTAGTTTATAAAGTATTTAACCTATTCAAATGAATTTTTTTCCCTATAGATAAATAAGGATCAGTATATCGTTCAGATTCTATTTTTAGAAAATATTTTTTGTGGTGCATGTTTTGTGATTTCGCTACCCCCCCCCCCCTGGAAAAAAGCAATTTTTTATGAAACAAAGATAACCCTCAAATGTGTACAATAGGCCGTATATCGGAAAAAAATCGAAATTTATCCGATCGTTTAGCGGTAGTAAGGAAATGCTGTGAACTGCCATGACTAAAATGTTTGAGAAATCTTAAGATTCTAAGTTGATATCTTCTGTCACCTCAGTAGGCCGAAAGTTCCGAAAATTGGACAAAAAATGATTAAATTGCAAAAAATAATTTAAAAAATACCCAATATTGTCTACAAGTTTGGGATAATCTTAAAAGTTGCTTGATTGAAACAACTTTAAACACACGCGTAAAAAAATGTAGAATTATAGGTTAATATTAAGGATGCACCGATAAGCAAATTGGCTGATTAACGATTACGAGCAAGAATCTGAGAAACTGTCACGCCTAGCATTATGAGGTGATTCATGACCTCTCAGATTTTCTCCCAAAAATTACCAAATGTTTATTATCGTATTGAAAAACCAAATCCAGAATGTTTTGCTCTAAAGTTGAGTTGTTCAGTTTTTATGGACCCCTAAAGTTGAAGGTGCGGCATCAAAAATTAAGCGGATTTTCAAGACATGGAAATTGCTGTGAGCCAAAACTCTTACCAGGAACTGTTAAACTGCAATTTTCTTTTTGCATATGGAATAAAGAAGGTTGAAACTTTACAAAATGAATGTTAAATTTGTGCTAAGTTGTTGCCGTAAGGTCAGTGAAGGCCCTCAAAACATGGCATTTTTGACGTTTTTTAGCGTTTTTGAGGTCCAAAAACAGCTTGTACATTTCAGTTGGCACGGCAAAAATAGTGTCGTTTGAAAGACCAGTGTAAGCACTTTAAAATAATGTATAAATAACCGAGGAAAGTTCAACGTGCTTTTAGTTGCGTAAGGCCGAAATATGAAAAATGTCATATTTTACCGATATTCAAACGGTCATAACTTCCTATGCCCACAACATATTGAAATATTTTTTTTGCCAATGTCATGCTCTATTCTTTTTCTTAACAGAACAGTTGAGTCCTTTGAGGCGAAACGTGAAAAAATTTTTTACAAAAAATGCATAGAAAAAAATAAATTTTTTGTAAAAATTTTTTTCACATTTCGCCTCAAAGGACTCAACTGTTCTGTTAAGACAAAGAATAGAGTATGACATTGGCGAAAAAAATATTTCAATATGTTGTTGGCAGAGGAAGTTATAACCGTTTGAATATCGGTAAAATATGACATTTTTCATATTTCGGCCTTACGCAACTAAAAGCACGTTGAACTTTCCTCGGTTATTTATACATTATTTTAAAGTGCTTACACTGGTCTTTCAAACGACACTACTTGTGCCGTGCCAACTGAAATGAACAAGCTGTTTTTGGACCTCAAAAACGCTAAAAAACGTCAAAAATGCCCTGTTTTGAAGGCCTTCACTGACCTTACGGCAACAACTTAGCACAAATTTAACATTCATTTTGTAAAGTTTCAACCTTCTATATTCCATATACAAAAAGAAAATTGGAGTTAAACAGTTCCTGGTAATAGTTTTGGTTCACAGCAATTTCCATGTCTTGAAAATCCGCATAATTTTTGATGCCACACCTTCAACTTTAGGGGTCTATAAAAACTAAACAACTCAACTTTAGAGCAAAACGTTCTGGATTTGGTCTTTCAATAAGATAATAAACATTTGGTAATTTTTTGGAAAAAATCTGAGAGGTCATGAATCACAGGCGTGACACTCTCTCAGATTCTTGCTCTTACCGATTAATCGGTGAATGAGAATCGGCCGATTAATCGGCAGAGCCGATTAATGTTAGGGTTTATTATTTTTAATAATTACCAATTTCACCCTCACTGTTTTTACCCCTTCTAATACAATTCCGATTTTTAGAAATGATTACCTATTTGTTTTTGACAAAAGATTTGTTTTTCTCCATTTTTCCATGTTAAATAATTTCAAAATTTTATCAACTTCCTTTGAAATTTTTTAAATATTTTTGTAAATACAATTACATTAACAAGCTAGACATAATAGTTATTAAAATAAATAGGGGGGGGGGAGCTGTGATGAGCACTTTAACTTAGGGGTGTTCTTAATTTAAATTTATTTTTCAATTATAAGTAGCCATTTAATTAATTCAAGGCTTGTTCTTTGAAAATTAGAGGTAATTTAAAAGCAATAAGCTAAAGAGAAAAATATCGAGACATGAAAAATGTTGCAACATTGTCTATAAGTGTAGATTTATTCAGAATAGGAATATTCAATTATTAAATCATTTATATCAACTGCGAGGCAATTTATTATTATTATTATTTTGTATTTCATTCTTTGAATTATTTTTTTATTTTTTTTTTTGTTTTTTCTCATTACACTTTCGTAAAAGGTGTAATTCTTCTATTTGCAGAAAATTATTTATTTCTTGTTCATAAATTTATCCATCGTAATATTGTGTTCAAAAATCGTTGAATTAATTTTATTTAAAACATGTTTTCCGGCGATGATCGGCAAAATTTGACTGATTATAAATGAAATGAAATCTTCATGTTTTTGAATTCCAACTTAAAATTTCAGGAATTTGCAGAGAGTTATCTTTTAATATTCCAATCAGGTTTACGTTTTCTATGAACTGTTTCTTTCGTTTTTACTCTGTACACTTTCATACTGAGCGATTCCATACCAAATCACCGAGAAAAAAAAAAGTTGGTCGCACGACCGACTCGGATTTTTTTTTAATTTGGTACACAGACTGATGGTATAGAGGTATGAAAAATCCCAAAAGGAAAGTTACCTGCTCCACTTATTTTCTGAGATACATGCCCTCAAAGTTTGTCCGCCACGTCAAAATACTAAAAAAGTAATGTTATTTAATCATTTTTTATAAAAAATCGTACTCATGCAAAATAAAAGTGTTAGATATCTATGGAAACTAGTTACTCCAGGCATTCTGAAAAAAAAATACTAGAACGTTCATAATGAAAATTGCCAAGGTACAGGGCTCTTTGAAGTTGTCACCACAAAAACTTGATTTTGCAGATTTTGCTAAAATTCAGGCATTTATTACAAAAAAAGGCAAACAAAACCAAATATTTTCTCACTTTCTGGTAGTGTACAGGTCCTCCCTCTAAATTGCTACGCAATAAATTTTTTGGGTTTCTCACTCCTTCTTGGAAATATTTTAGCTTAAAGATAAGCCGTAAGGCAAAAAATGCGTTTTTGGCCATCTTGGCAGCCATTTTTCTCATAAAGGGGGAGCAATAGAAACTTTAATTTTTTTTTTAAACAAGCCACTGATATGTTAGCTATTCACAGGAAAAGAGTTTACTTTTGGTTATTTCTCCCATTAAGAGATATCCTGCTGACAGTATATGCATGTTTTTCGCGACGACCATAGGCTTTTGTTCCCCCTCTCATGGACTTAAAATTAAGTAAACCAAAAAATAATGATATATTTATTATTAGCTGTATTATCTACCCAATATGTCATGAAATTTAATTTATTAAATCGTTGAACAATAAATTAGATAATTGATGAAAACAAGAAAAAGTATTTCTCTGATGCCTGAGCATTATGCATTCATAATTATAAAGCACTAAATACTTTCTTGAGAAATTAATTAACGTAAATGAGCTCTAAATAGTTATATTATAAGCAATACCCAATCTTGTGATTGGGATACTCCTGTTTTTAATTGAAGAATTTCTTGAATATCACATGAATATCAGGAAAATAAATGAGGTCTTTTTGTTTGATGTAGGATATTTTATGACAAATTTCATTTGATGGGCTACTAACTGAGCATGGTGATAAAGAGCTATTAACTTCAGCATCGAATTCCATTTTACCTTATTAACAGTTAATTATTTACAAAATAATTAAATAAATAATCTAATATAAAGCCATGCTTGAAGAATTAAAATTAGTGCAACTAATTTATTCCCATACTGATCTTTACAAAATTGACAAGCGTTGAGCACTGATAAGAACTGACAAGAAAACGTTTACTCACTAAAATACTAGTTCACAGATACTATAAAGCATACATTCTATTTTCCACAAAATAATACTGCAACAAAGAACAAGGGTAACCTCCTGTTTATAGCCCTCAATCAGGAACATCCAATCACAAGATTGGGCCTATGAGATAAATATTCGAAGCTCCTTTATTTTAATTGATTTTTCAAGAAATTCTTTAGTACCTACCCCTTTATACCCTTGTTCTTTGTTGCAGTATTATTTTGTAGAAAATAGAATGTACGCTTTATAGTATCTGTGAACTAGTATTTTAGTGAGTAAACTTATTCTTGTCAGTTCTTATCAGTGCTCAACACATGTCAGTTTTGTAAAGATCAGTATGGGAATAAATTAGTTGCACTAATTTTAATTCTTCAAGCATGGTTTTATATTAAATTATTTATTTATTTATTTTATAAATATTTAACTGTTAATAAGGTAAAATGGAATTCGATGCTGAAATTAATAGCTCTTTATCACCATGCTCAGTTAGTAGCCCATCAAATGAAATTTGTCATAAAGTATCCTACATCAAACGAAAAGACTTCATTTATTTTCCTGATATTCATGTGATATTCAAGAAATTCTTCAATTAAAAACAGGAGTATCCCAATCACAAGATTGGGTATTGCTTATAATATAACTATTTAGAGCTCATTTATGTTAATTAATTTCTCAAGAAAGTATTTAGTGCTTTATAATTATGAATGCATAATGCTCAGGCATCAGAGAAATACTTTTTCTTGTTTTCATCAATTATCTAATTTATTGTTCAATGATTTAATAAATTAAATTTCAGGACATATTGAGTAGATAATACAGCTAATAATAAATATATAATTATTTTTTGGTTTAATTAATTTTAAGTCCATGAGAGGGGGAACAAAAGCATATGGTCGTCGCGAAAAACATGCATATACTGTCAGCAGGATATCTCTTAATGGGAGAAATAACCAAAAGTAAACTCTTTTCCTGTGAATAGCTAACATATCAGTGGCTTGTTTAAAAAAAAAATTAAAGTTTCTACTGCTCCCCCTTTATGAGAAAAATGGCTGCCAAGATGGCCAAAAACGCATTTTTTGCCTTACGGCTTATCTTTAAGCTAAAATATTTCCAAGAAGGAGTGAGAAACCCAAAAAATTTATTGCGTAGCAATTTACAGGGAGGACCTGTACACTACCAGAAAGTGAGAAAACCTTTGGTTTTGTTTGCCTTTTTTTGTAATAAATGCCTGAATTTTAGCAAAATCTGCAAAATCAAGTTTTTGTGGTGACAACTTCAAAGAGCCCTGTACCTTGGCAATTTTCATTATGAACGTTCTAGTATTTTTTTTCAGAATGCCTGGAGTAACTAGTTTCCATAGATATCTAACACTTTTATTTTGCATTAGTACGATTTTTTATAAAAAATGATTAAATAACATCACTTTTTTAGTATTTTGACGTGGCGGACAAACTTTGAGGGCATGTATCTCAGAAAATAAGTGGAGCAGGTAACTTTCCTTTTGGCCTTTTTCATACCTCTATACCATCAATCTGTGTACCAAATTAAAAAAAAATCCGAGTCGGTCGTGCGACCCCCATTCGGTGATTTGGTATGGAATCGCTCTACTGTATGTTATAGTAAGGATTTCAGAAAATTACATTTATTTACTGTTAATAAAACAATTTATTATAGTTTCTTGGAGAAGGTATACTTTAAAAGATAATATAAAAAATTTTAAAAATTCGCCGATTAATCGGCAAGATTTTGCCGATTATTAATAATCGGCAAAGTGGCCGATTATGGCCGATTAATCGGTACTGCCGATTAATCGGTGCATCCCTAGTTAATATCTTCTGCCACCTCATCAAATTTTTGAAATTTTGACACATTTTGGCACTTTTCTTTATAACTATTTACTGCTTGCACAATGCATAATTTTAATCAAATTTAAATCACACCTCATTTTAACGTATAAAAGACCAGACATTTTATTTTACCTTTCAAACATACAAATACCAACATTTTATTGCTTGTAATCATTTTTGGTACAAATGTTGGCATGTGTTTTCTGGATTCTGGTGTAACTCTAATAAATCCAGCTCTGAGACCCAACTGTTTTCCTGGAGGCTTCAGTCCTGCAGTGACTAGTTTCACAATCCAATCAACCGCTTGTGTGTGGGAAGAAAATTTTAAAAAGTCCCAGCAGTCCACTTACATAACGTCCTGTATTATCTCCAGAACTTGAGAATTGGAGAGAACTGGAGGCGAAGTCACATAACAAGCTTGCCACTCAGGAAGATCTACATACGTGGTGGGATCAATGTTTGGCAGTTCGCATTCAATGCAGTTAAAAGCAACAGTTGGAAGCTTTTCGCATTCTTTGAGGTTCCGTCTAATATCTCTGGTTTAAGATGTAAAGCCATTTGACTTGCTGTCTGTGAACTCAAATAGATGTCGTTATGGCTGCTTATTAAAATGAAGTAAGCAGATAATCCATTGGACTGGTTTTTGAAGTTTCAATTCTACCCTGCTAATTACACCATTAAATAGGTGTGTGTTTACTACAATACAGTCACACCAAAGGCACGTGATAGCTTCTAGGGATGAAAACAGAGGTGTTTCACTCTTTTGGCAGAATGCCAAACCTAGTATGCTTTAATTACAAACTATGCAAGCAGTAAACAGTTAAACAGAAAAGTACCAAAATGCGTCAAATTTCCAAAATTTAATGCTGATGATTAACCTATAATTCTAATTTTCTGTGTGTTAAAGTTGTTTCAATTAAGCAACTTTTAAGCATTACCTAAAACTTAGAGAAATATTTGATATTTTTTATTATCTTTTGTAATTTAATCATTTTTTGTTCAATTTTCGGAACTTACAGGCCCATTGAGGCGACAGAAGATATCAACCTAGAACCTTAAGATTTCTCACACATTTTAGTGATGGCAGCTCACAACTTTTCCGCAGTACCGCTAAACGATCTGGGAAATTTCGATTTTTTCGATACTCCATTTGTGCAAACCTTGGCAATCAAATTTGAAATGTTGAAAATTTAAAAAAAAAAAACTGAAAAACATTTTTTAATGCTAAACAAGTTCATATCCACCAAATCATGTGTTTTTGCTCAGAAAATATTTTCTGATTTTTTAGAGTGACCTTATGGCAATGATGTGCATATAAAATGAATTATTTTTTTTTAATTTCATGAATTGAGTTTTCGATATACTAATGCTCGATAGTTAATAATCTTACCTTATTTTGTCTCTAAATTTATGCCTTCACTGTTACTTTTAAATGCTGCAAAAGTTCACTTTCTGTTTCAATGACACTGTGCAGTTAAATTACATGACATATTGGAAACCATCCTAACATTAAAGGAAGGGCAGTAGAATGCATTTCAAACAATTTCATTTTAATTACATGCTTTGCTTGTCTCTGATGACACTGTTACTCTTGAACTTTTGTAAACTTACTTCATTCATATGATTATTTCAGGGGTGGTTGTGTTCCGGTATTTTACCGGATTTCCGGTATTTTCATGATCGATTCTGGTATTTTCATGGTCGAAAATACCAGAAATAAAATATTTTTAATTATGCTTTTGTCTTCCCACCTTGGGTATTTTTTTTTTTATTTTTCGAATTTTCGGTGATTTTCCGATAATTACTAATAATATTCATCCAGCAAAAATATTAAGATGCCATTCTATTGGTTTTGACTAGAAACTATTTGAAACTATTCGAATGTATGAAATGTGTCTTGTTTATGAAAGACAATGTATTATTAAATATGTATAATTATAAAATTAGGTGTTCTTAAATAATAAGGGCCTTGTTTTTTTTGAAAAAAGCTCCCCCCCCCCCACACACACACACTTCTCTTCAAAACTTTCAGGTATTTTTTCATGAACTCACAATCATCCCTGGATTATTTTTATTATTATACTTTCGTTACAACTCTTTTTTTAAGTTTATCTCATACTCATTGACTTTTAAAATAAAAAAAAAGTGCGGTTAGTTATTTAGCGTTAATGCGGACTAGTGATGTTGTCTGCGGACCTGTGCATATTCCTGCAGTGGTGCAAGTGCTGTGCCAATTGCGCCATGCTGCGCCAAATAAAGAATCTTGCACCATCCTGCTCATAAACACACTTTTTGATCGAAATTGCGCCTGACTGCGCCAAAACGGCCGTTTTTCTATCGAATATCGCGAAAAAGTGGCATAACTTCTGTTTTTGTTAACCGTACGTTATGACGGTTGCTATGGCGATATTCTGAACACGTGCGTCGCGAAAAATATTCTCCTTATCTGAAATTTCAATCCTTTTGCATCTTGCAAAAATTTTGATATTTTTCACAATCCAAAATTATTTTGACATATGTTACCTCAGCGTAACTTATTTTATGTTTTATTTTGAGAAAATAATTTATTTTTAGAAGCATGTCAACATCTAGCATTTACGTCACGGACGAAGCTTCCTATGTTGAAGATTTCAATCCAAATGCATCTTGCAAAAATTTTAATATTTTTGACAATTAACCGTTATTTTGACAATAGATACCTTCCATTAGCTTATTTTAGCTTATATTTTGATAACAAATAATTTATTTTCTATTTATATACCTATTTTTGCAAGCTTGATTTTAATAAGCATTAGGTTATCCATTGCTTCATTTTTTGGAAAATAATTAAAACAATCAAGCACATAATGTTTAATTATGGCTTTGTACTGAAAGGCAGTATTTTGAAAAGTTGAATTTGTAAAATTATAATTTTAAAAGCTTAAAATAGAATTTTCCATTCTACTAGCAACAATGCTCCCATTTGGTCATTAAAAGAAAGATAAAATTTTGATTTGTTGTACAAAATTCAGAGATACTTTATGGCGGCACATAATTATCTCATTCTACTGTTTAGAAGTTTTAACGTCTTTAAGTTTTGTAACCAGCACAGATTTAAGGCATTAAAAGCAGAGAGACAGACAAATTAAATGTGAAGCAGTATACGATAGTTACACAAGAAGCTTAATCCAATCAAGAGTCATCAGATTCTTTATTAAATGTAGAAACCAACGACTAAAGTCAGCTGTTAAGAACAATGTCTTGTCTTAAATCGAGTTGCAAAATGGATGTTAGAAGATGCAGAGAAGTTATGAGAAAGAGAACAGTAGAACAAAAATAAACTAAGTTAAACTTTTAAGTTAAGGTTTTTCAATTTTTAGCTTACAAAATGTAATTTTGCACAATAAAACATAAAGAAACTAGTTTACTTTTCAAGCACAAAAGTAGTTCCTCAATTTTAAGTTAATGCGCATTTTTAACAAAAGAAAATCCAAATGTTATTGATAATTATGCAACTAAAAAACCAAAAAATGTCTTAAATTTTTCATATTGTCGTGGAAGCTTTAAACCAAACGTTTGCATTTCATATTTAATCACCACGAATGCGCTCTTAGGTTATTCATGGATAGGGTTCTTTTCTAAAAAATGAAAGAGGATTGGTATTGGTAGTATAAATGTAATTGTAAAAAAGTGGATGAGTTTATCGTTTCAATTTGACTTCAAATGAATGTTCCAATTTCTATATACTTGTCTCTGAAATTTGAGTTAAGTACAGTGAAACATTTTGCTGTTCACCTATTGAAACCACATCTAGTATTTTTAAACTATAACTAAAATTTAATGATAGATAATCAGTGCTTAGTTAAAATGCAAATATATTTCTGTACCTTAATGCAAAAACAACCAATGTCAAAATTCGTCAATTTGAGATATTCAGGTTCAAAGATTTGAGTCTCCATAGGCGTGTGTTAGATTTGGTGTCTTAGTTTCGCTCCACTGCTAAGGCGGTTTATTTTAAAACATTGGTTGTTGTATATGACAGAGGATACCTTTCTGTCCCCATTACAATAAAAAACTATAACATCAAATTTTTAACATTGGTTGTTCTTGCATTAAGGTACAAATTTAAATTACTATAAATATATGTGTTTATCACAGTCACATAGTATCTTATTCGAGCCTGCTCCTAAACACAATTCTGCTGCGCCCAAATGGTATTCTCCCTGCTCCCGAAGATGCTCCCAAACCACATTGGGTCACTTGCACCCCTGTTCCTGTTCACTGGTCCAAAAGACCAGTGAGATTTTTCAAAGATTTTTGATACTGATAAGAATCACTTATCATGATTTAAAAAACATAATCCAATTTTCGCTAATGCTCTCATGGTTTATGAAGCATTGAGTTTTTTAACTTGAGCATTAAATTCTTGAATGTTTAAAAAAATAATTTGAATTTTTTGTGCATGTAGGATTGAAGTTAAGACATGGATGCACCTTAATGCTCTCCATATGAAATTTTGCATTAAAATATTTAGTTGAGGTTTTTTTTTTATTGTTGTCTTTTCTTTTTTAGGATGCACATTTGATGACTTGGGTCATGTGATCTTTCCTGAACATATTTTAGGAAGCAGTGATCACAGGGGTTTTCTTTTTGTCCGTCCAACTTTTCAATGTTTGAGTAAGCTCATTGTGCCAAATACGCCATTTTTAGTTGCTATTCTTATTCATAAGTGGGAAGTTCCTTGGGCAAAAGTATTTCCTCTTCGTTTAATGCTACGACTTGGTGCTGAATGTAGATGTAAGTACTTTTAAATGAAAGCAGTTGCTAAAATTTTTTGATACTGTTTCAAAATTCATGTAAAATTGTTTTGTTCAATTTCAGATTATCCATGCTCTTTAGTAAGCGTACGTTACCGCAAACCTGTGTATTTTGAAATTGGGCAGACTATAATGAGTGTATTAGCAGTAAGTAAATTCTTTTTCCTGCACTTGCTTTGTACTCATAAAACTCCGTTTATGGGCCGAAACAGAATAAAATTATTTTTAGCTTGTTTAGTAGATGTAGCAGGCACACTCTTGCTGCTGTATCGGCTGCACAAACTAGAAATAATTTTCACATTTTATTTTACTATACATAAATAGCTGTCCCGTTTCTCCCTTACTTCTAACTCGTACATTTTTAATTCCTAATTTTATTACCAGTAGTTACTATCTCTTGTTATGTATGATATCCTATGGAACATCGTGTAAAACTTTAATACCCTCAGTAGCAAATTAAGAAATGGGATCTAACCATTGTAGTTAAATTTTCCTATGTTGTCAAGTAAAAGTTATCTTAACAATGAAATGGAATGTGATATGCTTTTTCTATTGGCAAAAATATTAACAGCCTCTCACTAGGTCTTCTTAGTAAAATTATTGTGGGCATAACAGTTGTAAATTTATTCTCCAAATTGTCAAGAATGCTCCTCCTCGTTGTATATATGATGAAAGCTACTGAATTTTTTGTTGAATAGAGAAGAGTGCAGGATGCATATAATTTATAACTTGACTGATAATATTCATTTGTAGTAAATAAAAAAATATTGATTTTATACTGAACACTTTGTCTAGAATTAAGAACATGCAAAAGTCTACAGTAAGGTTGAATATGCAATGAAAATCCTTAAAGCAGCTTTAACCTTTAGGATCCGGGCTATTCGTATAGAGGTTTTCCTTTCCAGACGGACGGTACAACTGTTGAACCGCAGGTCCCTTTTCCTCTGAAAACGAGAAGGTGCAACAGCAAGCACTTAGGTTGTATGACTTTGCGGTTCGAATACAAAGCCGTAATCTCCCAGTAAGGCCGTATGAAATCTCAGAAAAATCCCCTGCTCCAAAGGGTAGAAGCGAAAATTTCAACCCCATCCTCAAAGGAAAAAAGACTTGCAGTACAGCATGTGTACCACCCTGGTTCTTAAAGGTTAAATTGTTCTGCTGGAATGTCTTGTGTATAAATATTTTACTTCATTATGTAAGTATATGATAAGACTTCATATATGTAGTTTTTTCTTATCGCTACATCTTTTTCGAGATACTGTTGTTACTAGTAGTAAAATGTTACTTAAAAAGTTTTAAAATCTAAATTTCAAAAAAAGTTCTTTTCAATTTTATGCCAATCATTTACCATTTAACTGGAAACGCTTTATTTATTTTTTGGATGTATGGATGTAAACAGTAGCATGCAGAAAATTCCAATAACAAAATTTTCCTCTCCCCTCCTCTCTCCATTTTTGAGTATTGCTTGCTTGAGCTTTTGCTGCATTCAAACTAATGCTAGAACTATGCTGTTAATTGATTGTACTACCTCTAGGATCTTCGCAATTATCAGTTTACTGTTCCTGTTATTCCTGGACTTGTTGTGCATATGGAAGAAAAAAAAACTTGTGTTAACATTCCACGAAACCGATATGAAAAGGTAAAACACACTTTTGCTTCAGCTAACACAAATGTAAATTATATTTTGTCTTTATTTATGCTGAATTTCTTCTTTATTTTGGAGGAAATATTTAGTAGTGTTTTTTAGTGTACATGAATGATTCAGTTAAATATACTTGATATGTTAAGGGAAAGCATGTAAATGCACTGCATGACTAGATAACTCAATGCACCAAAGGATTTTTAGAGTTAAACTAAAATTAGCTAGCATGATGTACATATATAATAAGAAAAGATTACTACAGTAAAATGCCAATTATCTAGACCTGCAAAGGCTAGTCCAAGTTTGGATAAGCTGAAGTTAGGATGATTGAACCAGAAACTTTCCTTCACGCTTTATCTAGGACAGGCAGCTGTTAATACTTCTGTGTTTGAAAATTTGATACTATATTTTTTATTTTTACATCATCATTTTTATTATTTTCTTTTTTAGATTTTGAAAAATTTGATGTTTTTTTTTCTTTCATTTCTTGAACGTTGAGAGAAGGGGGTATGGGGGAAGCAAGAGTTCACAGCAAAGGGGTATACAATAAATAGGAGTTCTGATTGTGATTTCACCCCTTTTGCCAAGCACTTATTCTCTTATTATTGCTCCTACTAACATTAAACCGAAGAGGCCTGACATAATATAACAAAATAATAATATGTATAGCCCTGGACAAAAATTGGCTACCACAATTTTTGTGTGGAATTAGGGGAGAACTTTTTCGCTTTATGCTGGTTCTTTCATAATTGCATATATTTTCAAGAAAGATCATTTGTATTTTCTTTCCCTTCACAGGAACCATTATGCTATGATATTATCAAAAGAAAAAAATATTTATTTGCTTATTTATGTTCGGAACAGTTGGTGCTTTAGCATTATTCCCTCACTTGGTGAGGGCTTTATGGATTCTTTAAAATTTGAGTCTAGCAGTTATGCCTAACTAATGTTTGAGTTTATTCACTTACAAATATTCTTAAACGAAGAAGTACCACATGGTCATTGAGTTTTCTTGAATTATTTTAATTTGCTTAGCTATGAAAACATATGTAAGGGAATTATAAAGGCAAAAAGCCTTTATTGTTTCCATCAGGGTTGCCACTACAAGGAAACCTGAAAAATACAGGGAATAAAAGTAAACAAACAAAAAAAAAAAAAAGTACAGGGAATATTGCCTTTTTCTAATTTAATTTGAAAAAATCAATGCCTTAATATGAAAACAGTCAATAAAGAAAATAGTTTGAATAAAATAAAAGGTAGTAATTTTACGTTAGTTTTTTCCCAAAAATTTATTTACTTGTTTATTTTTTAAGTAAACAATAAAATGTTTATAATAAAAGTTAAAATTATTTAGTTCTTTATTTGACATGCATCTTGAACTTTACGCTAATTTAACTTAAGGGAGCAGCATGAGATTAGTCATTTGTTCTGCTTAACTTCAGCCTTTTTTATGTTAAGGTTCAAAAAGGAATGGTTAAGAGAAGCCTTTTTTTATACATAAAAGTTAAACTGAAATATTTAGTCCCCGCTCTATTGCTTTAGTTTTAATGAATTCTTATTTACCTCCTTTTATTTGTCTATTTATTATTTTCTTGTATGTTATTTCTTGTGTCAAGATATTAATGTTATACAATCAGTATTTGCTCCATTTGTAATTACACATTCATACAGGGAAAACACCAGAATTTTTACACACACATTTTCTGTAACTTAAAAACAAAGATGTGCTGCAATATTTTTCTGTGTTACAGCTGTAAATTGTAAGACTTATTATAAAAAATAAATAAAAATAAATTACAATTCTGGAAAGGAAATTGACAGGTTTCAGGGAATAATACAACTTGCTGGGGGACAAAGTCACTAATGCTTGCAGGAACTAATTTTTAATGTTTATTTCATTTTTAATGGTTTTGTTTACTTCACTCATTCAACATTTTGAAATGAAATGCACAAAAGTGTGAACTCATTATTTGTTTTTTAGAAATAATTTTTGCATATTTTTCACTAGCAGTGGGAACGAGTGAGGGAATGAGATTTTGGTATTTTAGACTGATGTAAAATATTTTTTAAATGAAGTACAGAAGCTTTACTTCAATTATCTTGTTAAACTCTGTTCTAAAAAGTATTTAAAACTATTAAAATAAATATGTGTCATAAAATATTTGTAAATTATAGCGAGGACATGATAGTGACTTTGAGAATGACCCATTAAATACCTACATAAACAACCATTTAGAAGAAATTTAATGAAAATTAATCACAAAATTCAAATCATTATCAAAAATTTTGGGTAGGATTTTATCATTATTATTTTCCTCTTTTATGAATAAGGGTTATTAAACATGGACAAGAAAAAATATTGGAGGACCAGTCAAATTGTGTTGCAGACTGGTGCATGTCTCCAGGATCAAGATTGAAAATTTGCAGTACTAAAATCATCTCTAATTGTTCCCATTACTCTGGGCTCAAAAGATTTCAAAATGTATTGCAGTGGGCAGAGCAGTAATTTGGATGATCTCTAAAGCACATAAGAAGCAGATGCATTTAAGTCTTGATATCTGAGTTTGATTACTTGCAGAAACCTTTGTTTACTTTAACAAATGTTAGGACATTTAAGTCATTTTAGAGAAACTTTCAGATGACGAAATCATAGTTTATGTAACCCAAGAGGGTTGAAAAATTGTGCGTGGTGAAGAAAAAGAAAGTATTCTGCTACCAACAATACGAGAAATTCAAACAATGCTTTCTTCTGTCCACACATAGTACCAACCAAAATCTGATGCTATAACTTATTTTTTCATCCATTACAAAAATTAGAAAACAATGGTAAAAAGTTCACTTGTTCAACTATGAAAGAAAACTGATTATTTTCATTAAAGTGAAAGTATGTTAGTTAATTTCTTTTGTTATGTTTTGAGTTACTGTGTTGCAACATTACCTTTAACTTGCTATTTCCTTAAAATTTATAAGTTGTAAAAACAAAATAAGTTTTTTTCACAGAAATTTACATTTTTTTTTTTTTTTTTTCCAAAATGTTTTATTGTTTAAAAATTAAAGGATTGTGGCTTGACTTTTGTAAAATATTGTTAGCTTAATTACATTTAATCCAGACAAGGGTTAATGCAGATTAAAAATGGCAGCTCTCGAAGCTTGAAGGTTTGCATTAACTGGAGTTCTAAAATACTCTATTGATTTGTATTGAAATGTATGGATGAAATTAGAAAATGTGAATGATTATTATCATTCTAAATCACCAAATAAATGTTTTAATACAGTTATGAAAACTATTCTTGCAATACTATCTGATTAAATTTGTAATTCACCTTGTTTTATTGAAATATATTTTGTGGGCAGGTTATCAAAGTACTCAACAGTAACAATGTGGAACATGTCCTGGCACTAGGATCTAATTTTAGTACTAAAGCTGATTCCCATTTGGTTTGCATGCAAAAGGAAGAAGGAGAGTACCAGACCCAAGCTATCAATATTGAAAACACTACCCGTAGAGGTAATTTGTTTCTAGTTTGTGCATTGGGGGGGGGGGGATTTTCTTTTTCTTTAATAGTGTTATGAATTACAGTAATCCCTCTTAATATGACTCATGTTGAGAAAAAACAAAGAAGCATGATATATCCGAAAATGCAATATTACTGATGTTGTAAAAAGTAACGATTCACCTAACTTACAAATTAATGACATGCACCTAGAAAAATATTTTTGTCTTATTATTTTAAAAAGATTCTATTTTAAAAACAAAAGAAAATTTTCTCACCTTTTGTTCTTTAAAATTTAAAGAAAGAGAAAAGATTTCTATTTTGTGTTGCAATGTGAATCAACAGTTGCAACTGCAATGAATTAAGGTGTACAAAAACATACTTGAACTAGTTTTGGGCATTGATTTGAGAGAAAAAATAAATACTTTTTCTGAGAAAGATACCTTTTGTTTTCTGCGATGTCAAATGTGAAGCAACTTTTTAAAAAGTATATTATTCTAGGGGCCAAAGGAAAAGTGCAATGTATCTGAATAAGCGATGTAACAAGGGGTACTGTAATTTGAATGCCCAAAATAACTAGACATAGTTTTTGAATATTTGACACTAGTTGATCCTAAAAGGGGGGGGGGAGAGCTTTAAAGTGTTTTTCCCACTTTTCTAAAAATGAAAAAAACACTTTTTGTGAAACATAAAACTTGTATGGTTTTTTCTCCCTGTTGTGAAATTTCATCCCTTGAATTATAAAACAATCATGATTGTGCTAGTATTTCTCTAGTTTTTATTTAAGAAATTTAAACTTTTCTAGTAATTTGCATTTGCAACATCAAAGATGAACCATTTTGCAGCTATTTTTGTGTATCTGATACCTAAAGTGCTGATACTCTGTTGTCATTAAGATCATGAAAACAAATTCGAAACTACATAAATAGTCATGAGAATTGAACCTACTTTCAGTGCAAAAAATGAACTCATCAATGAAAAGGTGTTCAATAGAAGTGAAGTGGTGAAATAATAAAGTTTATTTAATAAAATAGAGAATTAACCTAGCGTCTGATTAGAAAATATTAAGTCTGAATCGTAAGACTTAGGTTGTTTACAATTTTAAGCTCCATTGATCCTTACATTCCATTTACTTCACTTCTGAAAAATACCAGAATATCCTTTCCTTTTCTAGATGTTCTCGATTTTTGCCCTGAAATTGGTTTTGAAAGGACTTTTTGTCACATTTTGTTGGTTCTTTACCTTTATTATCTCTCCCACCTAATCAAAAATTATATTCATTTAGTATATTTATCATTAAAGCTTGTTTATAATCATCAACTCTTAATGCTGATCTTAACTGTCTAACAATGCTGGAGTTTACTGTGTAACAGTTTCGTGTATTGAGCGTGACGATCCTCCCTTTTAGAGTGATTAAATTTCTTAAAATTTTTCTATCTTTCTTAAAATCTCTAATATTTTTGGCAAGACTTTCGATTGCTAAGAATTTGTTTTGCCATTCTTTCTTTTTGTTAGTTATCAGATAGCTAAAATTCTTAAGTGTTTCAAATTCTAAGTGGTAATCTCTCCTTTTAATAAAATTTCTTTTCTTAATTTTCTATTCATCCTCTTAATTGTTGTGGAATGTGTATAAACTAATATTTTTAAAAATTCATAGTTACAGGTGCAAGCTTTATTGTCTTCAGTGGGGCATTAAAAAGTTCATCAGGATTGTCTGCTAAATTTAGTATAGTTGAAGACGGCTTACTAGTACAAATTCCTCAAGAAACTATGGTAGTTCTGCATATGGCCCTCAGGGATATGAGAGACCTAACAATTAACTGTGGACAAATCAATGCAAATGAGCCAGAAGAAGTTGTTATTATTCAGTGGACAAGAGATGACAAAAAATTCAATATTGGGTAACTTTTTAACATTTATTTTAATGTATAAAATACATGTGCCTTATACACACCCACATCATATGTATATATATAAATACCTGCCAAATATTGTTTTTCCCATGTACTTTTCGCTTTGTAACCTGTCTCCTGATTTTCCTCTTAAGTGGGATTTTTTACCGTTGTTTAAAAAAATTTGGCTAAACTTATTTATATTGTTGCTAACTCTCAAGACATTGAGCATAACAAAAAATGTAATTAACCATAATTTTTTAATGTTAAAGAATGGAGTTTGATAAAAATGAATAGTTTCATTTTTTAAAAGTGAGAAATCAAAAATTTAGAATGAAGCACAACTAGATACTTCATCACAACAACAATCAGTGCCTGATAACTCAAAAAGCTCGAGAAGCTTAAGCTTCCCCTCAGAATTTTCTGAGACCCAAAATTGACTTTAAAACTTTGATCTAAAATTCCACTTTCCCATTTTTAAATGTTTTTTGTTCCTTGAGAAAGATTCTCAAAACAAGTGAAAAAATTGCTTTAGTTTCTTTCTGTTATTAAAACTTAAAAATCTCTCAGATTTTGCAATGGAATCATACATGATGTATAAAAAACAGTTCTGACACAGCAGAAAAAGGAGAAAAACTTGTGAATTCTGCTAAGTTACTTTTGGAAATAATATAGGTTGCATCAGTGGTTTGTTTTCAATGCATGTAGTCAGAAAAATTCCCCCAAACAAATATAGGAGGCCTCAAAATGAGACTGCATTTCCCTCAACTTCAGAGGTTAATCAGGCCCTGGCAAAAATATTTCTGAATAAAAATATTTAGCTGCCACTGATTGTGAATTTATGGATACAGTGATAATCCTATCATATATATATATATATATATATATATATATATATATATATATATATATATATATATATATATATATTGAGTAGTTATAAGTGTGCAGTTTTGAAGAAGTATTAAAAGAATTTTGTTTTAATTTAATTTTAAAGCATCTTTTTGGTATTGAGACTTTGATTATACTTATGAAGGAAGTGCATCTGTTCAATTAATTTCTGTTATCACATTGACTGCCACACTATGATATATTTGTAACATTTCATTTAGCTGACACTCAACTTTGGGTTAGTTTGTAGGCAATAGATTTGCTGTTTTCATACAGATTTGAATTTATGTGTAGTACACTGATATTAATATGGTCATTTGGCTTTTGAAGAGGTGACAGTGGATTAAAACTAGCCGGCAGGTACACTGCTTTTGGCCCAACTCATATACTATGATTTTTTTGTAGTTTGGCAGTCAACATGTTAAAAATGTTCTTGAAATTTGTTTTGTAGAGTGATGCTTTTTGGGGTAGTTCTAACATTAATAAATTTGGCTAATATTTTTTCTCTTTCTATTTTATTTATTTTGTGTGAGGTAAAATGCTATTTTTCAATAGTTTTATATCTTTTTTCTGTATTTTATATGCAAATCTACTATAGTTTCCTTTATAGTGCATAAAAAATGTGTGTGTCAAAAAATAAGATCGAAACGGCCCTAATTCTGTTTTAATATCATGGTTAATGCTGCAATTTCATTATTTTATTTTGGCTTCACTTCTTTTTGTTGGTTTTTTCCTGTTTCATTTAGTAGAGAATACATAATGAGAATCTTTTAATGCCTTAGCAGAATAATTATGAACTATTAGGTATTTGTTGCTGTAAAATTATTGTCAGAATCATGCCGTTGTGCCTGATAAAACATTCATAATTATAAAAACATTATTAATGCAATTTTTTTTCGAAACAATTTGCAATCATTTGCAAATTTAGTTCTAGCACAGAGGTTCCCTTTCTATTTCTTATTTTGTAGCATTTATTTTATTTTAAAAGAGTAATTTGGTATGCTTATAGCTGAATACATTATTCATTACAGCCTTGTTAAATTGTAACTCAAAGGACAAAACATTTTTGATGACTTAAACCAAGTGGCTATTTAGACAGGCATGGTTACCTGCGATCCTCTTAAGTGGCTGTCCAAACGCCCTAGAACAAAAGAAACCGCGTACTGGGCAAAGATACCGTTTTCGCCACTCGCTGCACTGACCTCCTAGGATTGTTTTGTGCGTATTTCCATTACAAAACCTGGTTTTTGCTTGCTCTTCAGTGTAACCCATGATATTTCCTTTTAGTAATTTTTCATTTCATGCATTATGGATCAAAACACATCTTACGATGTTCTATTGCACATTTATTTCATATTGAAGTTTTATAGTGTCTATATTCGCTGATATGTCAGCAAGTATTGGCAAATATATTGGCAATTATGGGGTTAGGGAGAGCAATTGCCCCCTGACTTTGGGAAATCAATGTATTAACAAGAAAGTGCGCTTGGTTTTTGTTGTTTTTTGGCACAATATACATTGAGTATACACCTTTTAAGCCCCCCTCCCCTCCTATTTTGAAAAAGGTTGAAATGACGGGCCTGCGTTGAACTGCATTTTTGATTGAAGTTTTAAGTTTTCTTTGGTCTTGGTTAAGTCTTCTGTTACTCAGGTAACAGAAGAGTCGGCTTTCATTCTAGCAAACTCTGGCTAAAAACAAAAGTGAGGAAAATGGAATGCGATAAATAAATGTTTGTCTCTCTAGTATATAAAGCTATCTTTTATTAATCAGACGTAAGCATAATGTAACTTATATTTTCCTGATTTTCCACCTTATTTTTTATTGAACTAGGACTCATTGTATTTGGTATTTAAACTCTCAAAATCTCTCGTTGAAAAAAACCTGCTACTCGCGGATTGTTGAAAAGAGTGAATTTAATTTTCAAAGTAGTGAAGTGTTTTTCCTTTTCTTCTTTCCTTTTATGGCCAATAAATAAATAAGTAACAAATTTGGTTACCGTTAAAAACTTCAGGGCAATTCCAGAGAAAATGGGAACTCGGTGGTAAAAAAAAATGTTGAAAAATTGTCTTAATTTTTTTTGTACGTTCTCTATATTGATTGAAGTTTCCAAATTACAATAAGGTAACTTCAGGTGAATCATTTTCTTTTTGTAAGAGAACTTGTTCTATGAGCTCACAATCTTGCAAAAGTCTCTCTCTTCTAGACACAATTTTAATCGAGCATATTTTATTGGTTTAGCCTGTTTCCACAATTTAATTCCACTTTTTCCTGGCAGATTTATTCGATAAAAAAACAATTATTAATAGTACATTTTGAAATTTATTCTTAAAATAATTTTTTTAAGTAGTTTTTAAACCATTATATTTTGTGTAACGTGAGTCACGAAAACTTAATTTTTTTAATATTTCCAAATTTTATAGCTTATAAATGAAATTTTTTTTCCTGTTTCTCCTACTCATGTATATTACAAAAAAGAAATTATAGGCCAATTTAGAGTTTTTTGCTTTTTTATTCAAAAAATAAGGATGTTTATTTTGTAACGTGAGTCACGCGAAAAGTGAGTTACAGCCAATACAAGCTAATATTAACTTCTAAAACGTATTTAATGTGCCCTAATGCTATTTTAGGGTCTAAAGGGAGGGTTAGCACTTGTACACACCTATATATAATTAAAATTACTGATGAAATTAAATATAAATAGCGTAATTTTAATCCTTTTAGTGTTTTATAATCTTTCAATTAGTGCACTGGGTCCCTGTTTTGGCCCTCAGCTTTCCAATGTGTAGCATGTGTTTATGCATGCATATATTTTTCTTCCGTATCTAAGAAAGGTTTTTCATTCCAGTAAAAGAAATTTTTAAAATATTTAACGAGTAACCGCAGAATGACAGAAAAGGTGCCGAGAAAAATTGAAGCAAGAAGGGAAGTACATTGCATGTAAACAGAAACATTGTCTCTGGATGAAAGAATGTCTAACGAGAAAAGTCGAAAAGCTAAGATATTGTCTCTAGCAATTCAATATAAGCTGAAAAATAAACATATGAAACTTTCAAAGGAAATTTTGGCTAAATTCAAACTTCTTAATTATCGCTTCAACAAGTATACAAATATACACTACACTAAGGAAGAATCGCCAAAACAAGGAGAAATTCCGTTAATTTACCTCACAGTTAAACTGTAGACATATGTGAGTTACTCAATACTTATCCGTAAATGTAATATACATTTGAAAAGAAGATTTCAATTTCCACCGAGCTCATGCTGAAAAAATTATTTATCCCAAGAAAATCTAAACGAAAATGATTTAAAAAATTAGCTTGAGCGAGAGAAAAAAATATAAAAAAACATATGTAATTGGAACATAAGAGACATTTTAAAAAGCACGGTCAACATCTCGCTTGCTCTTATTTGAGATGCTTAAAATTTAATTATTTATCAGTAGTGGATGAGAAAAATAAGTACTTTGAAGAGCCTACTTCTGACAGCAGTCAACTAATTTTACAGCCATTATGCAACATTAAATGCTATGATTGGTATCAGATGAAATGTAATGGTGTGTAGTATCCTGTAAAAGTTTTCAGATGTATGAATTGAGAATTTGAAATCAGTACAATGCAGCCACAGAGAAAATACGAGAAGTAATATAAAAAAAGACAAACATACGTTTTGGAAAATTGAATTGATGAATCCACTCTGTGACCGTTCAGAGGGGTTAGATGGCAGCTGCTAAGGAGAATTTTAACCCTCGGTCTATGGGAGAAAAAATTCGTGCTGAAAAAAATTGGCCGTTAAGAGGGGTGGCCGCTTTGTAAAAATGACCGCTCGGAGAGGTTTTATTGCATTTAAAACTGATCAACTAAAGAAAACAACCCATTAAGCATTAATTTTAATTGAATTAAAGTGAAATCTCTACACAAAATTTTCAAAATAAGATGTAAAGTAAAGGACTAAAACGGAGATGTAACGTGAGTCACGAAACTATGTAACGTGAGTCACACTCAAAATATTGATTAACTTAATTAGCGACTGCAGAATGAACATTTTTTTCGTATATATCATAACTTAGAAACATATTTTGTGCCGTGAAAAGCAGTTTTTAAATTTTATTATTCTGAAAGAGCAGGAATCTTAGGTTTTTAATTATCCAAAAAACTTGAGTTCCTTTTTTTTTGTAACGTGAGTCACGATGTTAAATTAAGGTTGAAACACCATCTATTTCTGTTGAAATTTAAAATGCTGACAGCCACGGGTTCTCACTGCATACCAGATGACTGTCAACAGCTTTATTTAAATCAGGCATGGTATTTCTTTAATATATATAACATTTACTTTTGTAAAATCACGTCAAATTGTAACGTGAGTCACGTGGAATTGCCCTTCAGAGTTTTGCCAAGGAGTGGAGTTATTCTTTTCTTTTTTAAAATGTATAATTAATAATTAATGAAGAAATTAATACATAAATAAAACTTTACATAGTACTAAATAACTCGGAAAAAAATTTTTAATTAAAAAATTTAAAATTGTTAATTATTGCATTAATTAAACATTGGCAAAAAATATTTTTAAAATTACCACGAAATTCATGAAAAAGCTCCGTATTTTATATTAATGTAATGTTTTTTCTTTCTATTTCTTTTTTCCTTCCATTTCTGTGGAACAGTGCTGGTCTGCTGGACCACCGGTTGAGAATCTCTTGTTACTATTATTATTATTATAAGGATCTCATCATTTGTAACATTTGCTTATATTTTACACATGTTTATTTTGTAAAAAATAAAATGTTTTCTGTTTCAAAAGAAACCCCGTCCCCCCTATCTACTATCATATGAGGCAATAAAAGGAAGCAAACATATGTAATTGTATATGTATGTGCATTTGGATATATAATCTAGGTTCTAATAGTACTGTCTGATTATCTTAGGTAAAACCTTCCGCTTATTTATGCCTGCATCATGTCTTCTCTGATCTTACCAAAATAGGGGTAATCAGTAAAATAACAAAAAAAGGAAGAATAATAAGAAGCATTTTGAGCCGTATCAAACAACGTAGAGCGATGCTAATTTCAAATACATGTTTTAGCTAAATGTATCAAAAGAATAGCTAATGCAAGTTTTAAATTGAAAACTTCGGAAAGTTCCCGCCCACAACCCATCACCCTTTTTTTTAAGTGGAATGGTTTGCTAATGCTAGGCGCGGTTTTCAAGGACGAACAGTAACAAAAATGTTCGACTAATTACTCATTTGGCAGTCCATTTCAAGCGTATCTATTTCACTCGCTTGAAATAATTGAGCACATTTTTGAAATAATTCTAGCATTCATTGCTGTAATTTAACAGTACTCATATATGTGTGTATGTTAAAGTTTGCTAAAAATTAAAACATTAATTATTTAAAGATAAATCAATATAATAATGTCTTGAAAAAGCAACTAACTACTTTTTTCGTGTGCCAGTAATTAGTATAAGAATACAAATGTATTTTGAACAATTATTCATTCATAAATATTGTCTTACATGATTGAAATAGCTCTAGATGCATACTATGTCAAATTTAATCTGAAGAAAGTTTTCCGGGTGTTCAAAAAAAAAAGGTGCATGACAAGTTTTATCTAAGTTTGCAGTTTCAAATATTGCATGTGTTATGACAAAAAAAAAAACAATCTTTTAATTGTTTTGTATGTACAGTAGAGTAAACTCGTGATTATCCGCGAGGGTCTTGGAAAAAGAAACAAACACAATTAACTGATTTTTTCAAAAAAGCATGAATTTAAATTTTGCTTTTTTGAAACATTTCTTACCCAAGAGTGCGGTGTACTTAATCCAATAAATTATTTTACCTGGGTGTTATCGGAAGTACCACTTCTTTATAGAATTTATATACTGGACAACCTCAAATACAAGTAATTTTTTATGCTGTACCTATCGTCACTATTTGTACTAGTGATGCACTAAACATTCGGCCGAATACCTGTTTTACTACTCAGCCGTGGCCGAATACTGTGAAAAAATGTATTTAATTTTCGCGCTTAAAAAGTTTTATACATTTTTAATTATTTTTATCATGTTTAATGGGCATTTTAAATGAAGTCTTGTTATACTATGATGCTTTGCCATTTTTGCGAGTAATCACTAGTTTTATTGTCAACTAAAACTGCGTGTACTACAAATCTTGACCATCTTAACACCTTAAATAAATCTATGCAAAAATCATCAGATAGAGCAGAAAAACAAAATTCTTTTTCTGGCATATTGAAAAGGTTGGTATATTTATTTTGTTTTGTGAAACTAATTCCAACACATAAAAGATTTAAATTGATAAAATGTAAGCATAAATCATACATGGAACAAAAATCAGTTCTTTCTTTCCAGAAGTAAAAAAAGTATAAAAATAGAATAGTTTGATAGAGACATATGTTTCTTTCCCAATCTTTTCCTTTTTAAAAAATTAGATAACATTTCAAATATATTCCTTCTAATCTTTGCAATTGTGAAAAGAATAGAGCTAAGTTTTTTCTGTACTAGCAGATTATGATGCAGAAAAGAAAAAATGCTCAGCATTTTTTGGAGATAGGTCTTTTTCTTTTTTTTTTTTTTTTTCATAAAATGTTACCAGATTTGAAAAATATGTGTCTACTACATTTGGTACATGTAGTGAACCTCTGGCTCTGAAAGATACTTGCTGGCCAGTTATGATAGGTTAGAAAATTTAATTCTCTAAAGAACCTTTTCGTTTCTTCAAACAAGGTTTCTATTAAAGATAACCATCAATTTCTATTGGTATCTACCTTTCAGATATTAATATTTCTCATATAGAAATATGGATTATTTTGCTGCTAATTTTGGTTAAAGTAAATACTAAATACAATAAACTATATAATACAATCCCATGCTAAATAATTTCAGTTCATTTATTTTTTCCCCTTATTTTTTAGAAGAGCTTGATGAAAGACTTTTTTAGAAGCTGAAATACAGAGCTCTGACCTTTAAGAACAATTGATAAGGAAGTAATTTTTTGGCTGAATATTTTTAAAGTTTGAACTAATGTTCCCATTTTTTAAAAAATTATTTCAAATTATTATTTTTTTTTAATCTTTAATTATTTAAATCAAACTCTTAATCATACAAAATTATGCTTTAAATGCAACCTGTGCTTTTTTTATTAACAAAAACAAGTTAACTATTCACCAGCCCAATATTCGGCTTTGATTATGGCCGAATATTCAGTATTCAGCCTAATCACTATTCGTTGCATCCCTAATTTGTACATATCACGTTTTCAGTGTAATGCAATTATTTTTAAGGAAAAGACATTTTTTATCTTCTTTACCCAGGGCGAGGACTCAGTCACCTTTCTCACCTTTAGTCACCTTTTGAAATTTTGGTCACTTTTTGTCACCTTTTGGAACTTTAGTCACCTTTTTAAACCTTTCTTGAAATGTGTTTTAGAAAAATCCATTTTTGATTCATAAAATTTTTGAAAAGTATGAATATTCTTTTTCTTACCTGAAAATAAATGGAATTTTGAAAAAAAAAAAAATGCAAAACTCTGTCATTCAACCATTAAAAAAAGTGTTTCAACTGTGGCTCATTCACAAAACAAAGCCTTTCAGAAGAAACTGTTTAAAAAGTTTCAAGAGGAAACAAAAAAACAGGTGCACCTGTTCCAAGGATATTTGGCAGGGTTTTTTTTTTTTTTTTTTTTGTTCTTGAAACAAAATTCTGTTGGTGATTTGCATAGAGATGGGGGAAAAACAGGGTCAAAATTCTTATCTTTACTGTTATGTTCTTATCTCTTTTCTGCTCTACCCCCAACTTGCCCAAAGAAAAAACTGGTTGCTGATTTCACCCTTTTTCAAATTTAGTTTCATGTTCTAACAAATGCTTTTTCTATGCCATACCACAAGTCTCTATGACCTTGAAGCATGTGTGTAAGGCATAATTGGAAAAATACCCTTTAATTTGCAGAAAAAATATAATGCAAAAAAGAAAATATCAGGAAGAAAAAAGTTATTTGGGAAACATCTTTTTTTCTTTTAATTTACAGATTTTTTTTTTTTTCTCATTTTCAGAAGTGATTTATTACTATGTGCTTTTTACATTTAATATTGCTATGTTTTTTTTACAAATATTGATAGTCTATGTGATATTATTATGTTTATTTCAAGTTGTTATTTTCAAACTTTGGAGATTCTTATTGTTTTTCATAATGAAAAATCTTTTTTGTAAACATTATATTTGAAATGCACAATTTTGACTCCTGCTAAGATAATTTTATTGTTTAAGATTCACTGATGATCCCGAATAATATATTTCAGTTTCTGATAGTATCAAATATGTTCACAATGTTAGAGGTAGGTTTAAGGGCACCAGTTTTTCAATGTCTTGACCTCTAATGTGTGCTCCCCCTCCACATTACAAATCTGCATTTACACAAATCTGCATACTATTTTTATTACTATTGTTTATAGCTCTCTCAGTTAAAAAAATAATGTCAAGTTTCAAAATTTCAATAAAATCGTTGCTAAGCAATCTTGCTAAGTGATAGCTCGCTGTGACATATGAGTTGACGAACCATTGCTTTGCCTTCCACGACTGGTAGAAATTCAGAAATGAACCGCCAACATTGGAAATAGCTTTTTAATGAAATAAATGAATATTTATCTGTTGGAGATTTCTTTATATTTTGCTCTGCAGAAAATTATGTAAATATATATATATATTTTTTTTTGTGAATTTTAAAATTTTCTAATGTTTGAGTTAAATTTTTAAAACTATTATTGCTTGTCATGCGTAAGGTTTCAATTTTTCTGCATCCTGTAAATATTTTACATATTTTTTAAACTTTTTTTGTAATAACATTATTTATTATGATTTTTTAATAACTTCATTTAAAATTACTTTTTGTAGCTCTCACAGCAAAAATAAATTACTAATGCATTGGAAAGAATTTTTTTTATAAGTTTAACATGTAATTTTGCTGATGTATGTAAGGATTTGGTAAAATTAAAAAGAAAAAAAAAACATTTTCACAGCACAGTGCTCACAAGACTTAAAATATGATATAAAAGTTTTTCTCTCTTCAGTATTGGACATGTGCCGCTGTATATTTTCAGAACCCCCCCCCCCCCCCCAAGCAAAAGACATTACACTTTTATTCATATGAAATAATATCTTCAGTTTTATACTTCAATGTTATTTTATTTTCACCTTGTAAGTTATCATTTTGCTTCAATTAAAGTTTCTGATTTTTCAAATTTTATTTTCTCACTCATTCTGTATTGTCAATACTTTTTAGCGAACATTTTGCTTTGTATTTACAAAGAAACAAGAAAAAGAATGCCGATAATTTTGCAATGAGCTATTAAAAATATGAAAAAAAAAAAATATGTTCATTAAATACATTGTCATTATCTTTACTTCATAATTTCAGGTGTTAATTTAATTGATTTTAAAGAAAAATCTTTGAACATAACATAGAGTTTACACTGAAAGTTTTTTAAAAATATGTCCTAAAACAGTTTATTTTGTTACTTCCAGCCCTATCATATTCATGTTCAGAATCGTAAGTCTTTTAAAATAGTATGTAGAGGCTATTTTGGTGAAAGTCAGAAAAAAGGATAACCGTTTTCTTCTTTTTTAATTCTTAACAAATTACTTTTGATCACCTTTTAGTTACTTTTTTGTCACTTTTTAGTCACCTTTGTTTTAAAATTTGTCACCTTTCTCACCTTTTTCTAAGACCATCAGCAGTCTTCGCCCTGTCTTTACCCCTTATTTTATGCTTTTTCAGATTATCCACGATACCCAATTCCTCGGATAATCGGGAGTTTGCTGTATTATAAATGTTTCAAATAGCAAACACATAACTTAAGTATTTTGCTGGCTATTTTTTTCCACCAAGACTTAAACATTTTTATGTTTTGAAATCAAGTCTGTACATGTATGTTATTACTATAGTTATCTCTTTTAATCCTCGCACTGGACCATAGGAGATCTGCCCCAAATGATTGAAGTGGCAAAAAATGTAAGTTCTGCTTGTACGCACTTCCCCCCCCCCCTGGACTGCTGCTTAAGCGGATTGCAGGTAGCCATGAGACAGAGGTGGAATCCCTCCCCCTCTCAAAAAAACCCACTGAAATACTTTCATTAATTACTGTAGGAGTTGGTGAGGAAAACAAAATTTTTAGAAATCAATTAAAGCTTGTAAATGAGTAGAAACGTGATGTCTGCCTTTGAAACATTCCTCCAACCATTGCTGCTGCAAAATCTTCAATGTTTAACTCCTTGGCAATTTCCATGGGTTTTTTTTTTTTCCCTTTTTTTTGAGAATCAAGGCAAAAGTTATGTTATTTTGTAAAGTGACATCTTTTAGCCATGAAACTAAGCATCATTGATCTCATTAAGCTTCACTTTCGTCATTCTCTTTCTTATCTAAGGCATCTTCTTCAGGCTCTTGTTTCAATGAAAGACTATCTCTTAATGTAGTCCTTGGAGTCTTAGAAAAAGCTGTTTTCAAAGCATTTGATTTTTCATAATGTGTATTTAAATCTCTCTTTCATATCTTTGAATGAGGAGCTTAACAAAGTTTAACATTTTTTCTGAATTCATTCCAAAAAGGCAACAACAAAAATTATGCAACATCTGAAAAATTATTTTCATAGTGTTGCTACATTTTTTTTTTTTTTTAATTTGCTAATGCTTCCTGGTTTAATTTCCTGTAGTTTGCAAGAAAATACATTTTAACTTTTTGACTAATAGTAAACTTTGATTTATAATTCTTGTTTTGGATTGACATTTTATTTTTTTTTTTTGCACAAACTGATATATTTTACTGCTCAAATTTAATTAAAAAATATATTTGCAGTGTACGAAGCCCGATTGACGGTCGAAGTTTGGAAGGAGTTCCTAATCTAAGAATTCACACTTCAACAGATTATGCTGGGGAAAACTTTTTGATTCGGTGGACAGAAGTATTTTTCCTTGATGTTGATGAAGCTGGAAATAATTTTCAGTATGTTGTTTTCATTTTATCATACATTAGAATGGAATTTATTTTTAATTGCTGCTTCATTTTCTGTGAGCAATAGATTTGTTATTTTGAAATGGTTTAATATTTTGCTTTGTTTTATTTACAGAAATGAGTTAGTTGATCCATGCAGATTGGCTGAAACTATTGCTCAGTCTTGTTGTATGGCACTAACACCTTTTCTTGATAAGCTAGCTGAAAGTGAACTGACCAAAATCGGCTTAAGAGTTACTTTGGATACAGAAAGAGACAAAGTATGTATTAACTTCTTTATATATTTTGATCCTACACATGCTAATTATATTTCATTTTCTTTCTTTTGAAAATGCTTATTTTTTGAAAGCCCGGCAAAGTGGTGCTTCTGAAAGCAAGATATCAACTAATATGCGATTTTTGATTTCTTCTCAATTATTTCTTTAAAAGTAGTGGGATTGACATACTTGAATCTTCCTTATGAAAGTTAAAAACGAGTTTTGAGAACACGTTTAAATTTTCTCTAAATTATGGGTGCTCAACCTGTTTCAGTTAAGGGCAGTATTTATAAAATGTTCTCTCGTCCTGTTTTCACAGCTTCCTTTTCAAAACTAACTGTGATTTTTTTTATTGCTGAAGGAAACTACCAGGGACGTCATTTTAAGTTTTTCCAGGGGGGAGGGCAAAGGGTCCAAGCACAATGCAATTTCACCGGAAAAGATCAAAAACCACGCCCACTTATATGTAAATACATTGATTTCTCAAAGCCAGGGGGAACTAACCCCCCCCCCCCCCCGTCCACCCCCCTAAATGACAGGCCTGGAAACTACCCATCTCTTTTCATGTTTCTGTACCTCAGAACCAGACTAACGTAAGTCCATTTTCGTCATTTTTCGGTAGAGGGGAAAAACGATTGTCGAATACATCGTTTTCCCCCTCTACTGAAAAATAACGAAGATGGACTTACGTTAGTCTGGTTCTGAGGTACAGATTTTTGTTTAATCAAATAGCAATTTTTGTTATTGCACACTTACCTGCTTTTATGTATTAAGCAATTCTTAAATTTTACATTTTCGCTCTAGTTATGTGTTTACTCTTTAGTCTTAGTATTTTTTGTTTAATTTATTAATCATTTAGTTTAATTAACATTTATAAATGTTTATATTTTCTCATTTGATATTGGGATCTCCAGGAACCAAGTATTTTCTATATTCATTAAGTATGAAAGTCTTATAATTTACTAAGAACCTAGGAAAAACACCTTAACTCATGCTGTAGGCGTGGAGATAAAATAGAGTATATTATTTAAATTTCCATTCCAAAGTGGACTCAATAAGAAAGGTATCCTTGTACTCAATAATAATGGGATCTAACATATATTTAATCTGTTGATCACAAACTGCATTATATACCTAACCTTATGAGTAATCAAAGTCCAGAATTTTTAAATTGGAATGCTAAAGCAGCAGTATTTTATTTTGTTTATAATCAGGCAAATTTTGTCGATCGAACAGAGGAAAATGTATGTTTAATAAAATTACGTTAAGTATGCATTGAACAAGAAACCAGGATGAATAAATTTATAAACAAGAAATAGATAATTCTCTGCAAATGTAATATAACACGTAATATGAAAGTGTAGTAAGTGAAAACAAAACAAATAATTCAAAAATTGAAATATAAAAAAATAATTCTTACAGTTGATATAAATTTTCTAATTAATTAATTCTCTTATTTTGAATAAATATGCAATTATTATAGACAATGCTGCAACATTTTTCATGTGGAGATACTCTCTCTTTAACAAAGTGCTTTTGGGTAATCTCTAATTTACACAGGGAATTAAATGGCTACAAATTATTGAGAAATAAATTTAAACTCTCTTTAACAAAGTGCTTTTGGGTAATCTCTAATTTACACAGGGAATTAAATGGCTACAAATTATTGAGAAATAAATTTAAATTAACCGCACTCCTAAATTAGAGTGTTTCCCACAGCCCCCCCCCCCCCCCCATTTATTTTTAATTTTCATGCATAGTTAACATAAACAACAATGTGTTAATGTAATTTTTCAACGATAAAATGAAAATTGGTTTAAGAAATTGGCTGAAATTTTGAATCTATTTTTAAAAAATTGCGAAAATGGGAAAAAAAAAATCTCTCAGAAATAAATTAGTAACTATTTCTAAAATCAGAAATGTAAAAGAAAGGAGGGAAAAAAGTTAATGGTGAAAATATTAGTATTTAGAATAATCATCCTGCTCATTAATCGGCTTTGTCGATTATCGACAGCCGATTAATCGGTAATTGACAGATTTGTGTATTGGTGCATCCTTAGTCTTAAACATGAATATGTAGTGCTCTTTAAAATATTTCACGTTCAACGCATACATTTGTTCTTGCTTTTGTATGCAAGTGTTGAAATAGTTTTTCTGAATAAATTTTGTAGGTCGAGTATGACATTGGAGCAAGATGTAAGCCTCTCCCTGCTGCATACATGAATGCATTAGATACTGGACTGATCCCTGTTATATTACGACTATCAAGTTCAACCCAAAATGAACCAGTTGCTTTTGAGCTTATATTCCACATATTGATCAAATAACTGGAACAATGAATTTGATCAGATGTATGAGTCCATAAATTGTACAGCCTTGTGCAGTTATTTCTATGAGAAACTTTTTTTAACGCTATAGTCATACTTCAGAAATTTGTGCAGTCCTGGAAAAAAAGAAAAAACCAAAACAAAACCTTTCCAGGTACTCAGCCATCATGCATACTAGGAAAACAAGTATTCAGTCTTCTTTTAAGTTATTGCTGTAAAATTTTTATAAGGAGCAGTATTCATTTTAAATCAAGCTCTAACACCGAAATTTTGATTAAAATGCTGTACTTTTGGCTACAGAAATCAATTCAGAGTGCTAATATTCAAGTTTATTTCATTTTGACTGTTAGAACAGTTGTTTACTAGAAATAGACTATTTATACTTTTAACATACTGCTTTACAGGTCTATGTTTATAAAGCAGTAAAAACAAATGACAAGGCATTTATGGAGGAAAACCTATTTTACTCACTGCTATACATAAGTGTTTAGTAACTCATTACGAAATACAGTAGTTTTTTTTTTTTTTTTTAATTTCTTATTTTTACCAAAGAGTTTACGTTACTTTAAACTTTCAGCAATGATATATGGTACCTAAAATGCAACCTTATGTATTTTTTTAAGCATTGCAAAAAAAAAAAGTATTGTGTGTGTGTGAGTATGTTAAAATGAATTGTTGTATATCTATATAAAAGCTCTTCCTGACAATTTATCATCAAATTATGATATTGTGTCTCAGCAATAGTTTTTATTTTTTAAATATTAATTTCGCAACAAACATTTAATTTGTTTCAATCACATAAGACAAGTCTCTTTATTGTTGGTTGGTTCATTGTTTTATGTTCAGAAAAATGCAGTGATATTGAAATTAAGAAATTTTATGTAAAAAAAAAATTAACACTACACGGGGAATTTTTCTCAGTTTAACTAAAAAACTAGGGTCCTACCAAATAACACCAAAAAAGATTTGAAAGGGTAAATTTTGATGTTAATTGCAAATACACAATAATAAATGAATTGCCATTTAAAACTTACTTTTGATGCTTGTTTTAATATGAAGACTGCTCTTAGACCAGATTTTAGTTTTGCCACTCTAAACGGTATGTTATTCCTGATAAACTTCATGAGTATGTAGTGTAAATATTCTTCAAATAAGAAGGAGTGTTCTATTTTCCCCCAGGACTGTACGTATAAAGATATATACATGTGTAAATAATATATATATACATATATTAATATATATTATATATATAAGATTGCATATATTTCGAAAAAAAAATGGATGTTTTGCACACAAATATGTGTTACTGAAGATAGGGAAATGAACTGTGCTGTTGTTCAAGCCAATTTGAAGAGTCAAACAAAGTCAAATATGGCTTTAATTTTTTTGAAAATTGCAATGACAGCAAATACAAATTCAACGATGGGATATTGACTCCTGAAAGTGAGTTAATAATATCTGCCCTAGTCAATAGATGGATTTATTGTATGTTTTTAGTTATAATATTTATGTTTTAGCTTTCAGAGTTATTTATCTTAGCTGAAATGTCTTTTCCATGTTGACTAACATTCCAGTTTAATGGAAAATATGTATGTCCTATTTTTTTTAAATACATTTTACTTTTTGTAAAGAAAATTCTGTTTTTGAATGCCTATTATGCCACCGAATACCTATCACATTCATCAATACTATGATCCAAAATTAAAGCATTTTAAATCTGCAGTTAATGCTCAATCAATAGTATTTTTAATTTTGATGTTGAAGAGAGAAACTTGTAATTTAATTCTCAATCAAACATTTTGATTTAAATTTCAACTTTTTAGTGTAATACATTTATTTAGATTTTTATGCCTCATTAAAATTTTAATGCTTTTACTTTAATATTTTTAAAATGCTCTTAAAAACTGTGGAAATGGTTCCTTTCTTTATTTTTCCCTTAAGAAAATCTCTGCCTGATTTTACTACATTGGTTTGATGCATTTCATTGATTACTTGTTCATATTGTGAGCAACTTAGTTTCTCTATGACTAAAAATTTGACTGAATGTAATATTTATTGTGTTGGTCATTTAGAGTTTCCTTAGTACTTGAAAATATTTCTTAATGCTCGCTGCTTTAAAATAGTTAATGGTATGATTTTCAGATGTGTACATATGTATATTCATAAAGATAAGAACTTATACTCATTTTATGCTTTTAAAAGTTGAATATGAGTGCTTATGTTTATGTATTAAATTAATCTTACCATGTTAATTCATAGGTAAATGTTAATTTATAGATAAAATATTCTAATCAAGCCTCAGTGTATAATAGTATTTTGTTTCTGCCAAGCTTTTGCCATAACTAATCATAATGAGCATGAAAAAAATAGCCTCTAGAAAAAGTAAAACCGGCTGTTTGCTGTTCATAAAAAAGATATCGGGTAAAACATTGGCTTCAGCACAGGAATTGTAGTTGCAACATTAGATTATAGCTGTTTTTGACCTTTTTTTTTTACATTGAAACACACACTTTTTGAATCCTGTACATTTGACAATGTCACAGAAGTAGAGTATGGTTGTATTCATCAATCAAATTGAGTCTTTATCAGTCTTTTAAACTGCTGATTAAAGCCTTCTTTAACCAAAATGGAGGCTTTAATTGGCAGTTTGTACGTCAAGACAGAGGTCTGAATTGGTTAATGAATGCACTGCTGTATCAGTGTAAGAAATTATTACTAGAACAATTTCAACTAAATATGGTATGTGAATGTTTTTGGAAATAAGTAAACCTAAATGCTTTTACTAAAGTAATTAAACCAAAAAGCTTTTCCCAGCTGATAATACTTATTTTCATGTTACTATTTTTATACATGCTTTTGCATCTTTCCGTCCAGTTTTCATTTGTCTCTATGAAATTGAAAAAATTAATAGGAAAAAAGCATGCACAATAACTTAGTTGATTTGCTTATACACGTGAAGAATAATGTTTTCTGGAGCATTTTTTGATATCTTAGTTTTTGTGCTCTTGAAGTGGTACCTAGGCATTTTAAATTAATGCTATAGAATTTTTTCTCGTTGACACTTTTTTTTTACTAACCATAACTGTAAAAAAACAATTTTATTCCTTTAGAACATTGATTATTGTTCTGTTTTTCATAATTTTATGATTTAGAAAATAAAAGCAAACTTGTTCTTCATTACGAGTATGATTGATTAGACGTTCTTAAAAATCCTCCCATGCTGATTTTTACCTCAAATTTTCATCATTTTTTTTTTCTTGCCCAAATAAGTTTTGAAAAAAAAATCTATACAATAGCGAAAATTTAAATGTTATTTTCAAGAATTTGGAGACCTTTTTAGAGAGCTTAGGATCGCATACTCATAGACCTGTAATAAGTTGAAATATTGTTACAACTGAATCTTGCAGGCTTAGCAAATGGTAATTGGAGGAATTGAATAACTAAGTACTCTTCCTTCCCCACCTTCAACAAGAAACAGTTAAAGCTACACTATGTTTGGGATCAATCTTTTATACTGACTTGCTAATTTTACTGAAATGTAGCCATACTGTATACTATTTCTGTTTTTGACTTGCTAATATTACTGAAGTGTAGCCATACTGTGTACTATTTCTGTTTTTTAAGAATAGGTATTTGTTTTTGTAATGTAAAAAATGTAGATGAATTAAAGCCTATCAAGTATGAAGGGTTTTTTTAAGCCTTTATTTTGTTAGTTGTTATTTAATTGAGTACCCTTTCAGCCGGCCACCTTGTCTAGTGGTCAGAGAAGTCTGACCTCAGGGGGTGGTTTGGGGTTCAAATCCCGGCTTGGTCTTTGATGTACTTTCTCTCTTGTTCTTGTCCTTTGAGTGAATCTGCTATTGTGATATGGGGGTTTGCCTACCCTATAGACAGATCTTTATGACATGTGTGCACTGTAGAAGTCAGACTTCGCATCAGATTACCATACAGTTGGAAAAGTGAAGCAGCGCACCCCAAATTGTCAGTCTAGCTGGCGCAAGACAATAACAACAACAACAGTACCCTTCCAATTCATGATAGAACTTCACTACAATTTTTTTTCTCTTAAGCATTTTATCATCACAATAGCACTTACACTGTCATTCACATATTTCATGATGTCCTACTGTACATTTAATACTTACCTCAATATTTTGGTTTTGTTTAAATTTGTACTTTAAATCTGTTATTTAAAAAAAAAACGTATTTAATATTAAGAAAGTCATTTTTTTAATTCTTTAGCTCTTTCGAATGCAGGGTCGAGTTCCTTTTACTGCCTGGAATAATTACATGTCATCTTTATTTTATTGAAATCGTTTAGATTATGTGATGGGTGTGGCATTAAGTAATACTATATATAAAAACATAGTATAAATGAAGGGCCAGGGGGAAAAAAGATGAAAGTGACCAAAAAGCGATTTCGAGAAAAACGAAGAACAAAGTTTGATTTCTCATAGCTTCCTTTGAAGTTAATAGAGTTTTCATGCACATTTTGGTTGATTCTCATCTTTTTTCCCCCTTGTTGTTCTACCAGATGATATTAATCCTTCATAGCCACTAGATAGCGCTAATATCTCAAAATTGACGAAAAAGTGACTTTCATTTTTCCCCCCCTGGCCCTTCAAATAAGATCAACAGTTTACTTGGCATAAAAAAATAATGTATCGGTAAGAATTTAAATGCTTTATTTACTTTTTATACCAATGGGAAGTCTTAGGAAAATCATACTAAGACGACAGAAAAAAGTAGTCATATATGGTTTAGTAACAATGTCATGCAGTCAAGTTCATTTTCATGCTCTTTAACATGAGATTCTTATTTAGGTAACAAAATTTGTCTTTGCCATTAATATCATAACCACGTAGGAGTGAAAGCTCTTTTCATTTGAATGATAGAATATTGCTAGTATTCCTATGTTCTTGCACTAATAAATGTGTTAACGCCATTTAGATCAAATCAGGTTTCAGTGTTAATCACACCATTTTTCAAATTATACTCTTTATTTTATCTTTAATTTATATCAAATTTGTTGTTATTCATTTAACATTTTAAAAATATTTTTTTAATGCTCTTCCTGTATTATGGTAACATAAGTTTTTTATTTTATAACTTCTCTCAATTTTACTAATGAAGTTTTAAAACTATGATTTTGCTCTGATGTCATAATTTTAGTAATTGTTTGTGCTAGTTGTTTACTATTCATTGCAATTTTAGTTTTCAATATTAAAATCATCAAAATGTATGTTATATATATATATATATATATATATATATATATATATATATATATATATATATATATATGCTTTTGTACGTTCTACTTAACAGTTTTAAAAGAAATAAGCTCAAATAAAAAGTTACATACTTCCAATCTAACAATACAGTTCTGTGTGCATAAATTATACTCAAAAATGCTATAATAAAAGAGACATTTAAATATTTCATGTTGCAGTATTTCCTGGGAGATAAGCTAACAACTACGACTCATATGCCGATGCTGCATATTTAATGGGAAAATAACATTAAGAACGTTTTAGTTTCAAGTTAGAAGTTGTTAAAGCATAAAGACACACAAGGGTCTAATACCCACATTTTATTCTTTTTTAATGTGTCCAGCAGAAATTGTTTAAATTAAAAAAAAAAATTTTTGTGTTCAATAATTATGCCTAACATAATTGTAGTTTAAAATTGCATTTTACACATTGTCAAAAATTTACAGAAATAGAAAATAAGTTTATATTTTTCAATTATTTTGTTTCTCAAAGTTCTTGTTTCCGTTACTGATGTATTTTATCGCATTATTTTGTAATACTGTTAGTGTTTCAAATGTGTACATTACTCAATTACACTTATATACATAAATGCTTGCACACTGATTTTTTGCAGAAAGTAATAGGGGAACATTGGGCAAAATGACTACCTTAACAATTTTTTATTTTTCACAAGCAAAAGAAAATATCCACTGACACTTTGTCATCTGCAATTCTTAAGATGAATCTTAATTTATAAAACAACGTGGCTAACACAAAAATTATTTGAAAGTTTCATGACATATCAAGTCATTTCTGGAAAATGAAATTATTCATCATCTTGCCCCACATACTTTAGATGTGACACAAAAGGGTTATGGAAGGCATGACAGGAAAAAGTTTTAAGTGATCCAAAAAATACAAAATCCAGTGTTTGCATCAAAGAAAGATGTGCACTGGCCATCCTGCCATGACGGTATAATTTTCTCTGCAATAGATGTCAAGTTCATCGTCTTGCCTCATGAGGCAGAAATTTAACAAATTGTCACTTTACTTAATTAGATTGAACTTCAGTCAGTTATATGGTACACTAAAAATAAGGTGTGCTAAACATTATTTAAAACAGTTAACAATAATTAATGTCTTAATTTGAACAAGTTAACCCTTATGCCATGAACAATAATTAGATACTGTCTGTTTGCGTTTTGTGTGCCTGGCAGCCACGGACGCTTCCATCTGAAAAAGGGGAGTTAGGTTTTGGATGCGCACTACCCGATGCCTTCAGCTTTTGTTCGCTTACTACTTCCTCATTGCTTTCATCCCCATTTCGAGAAAGTCCGAAGAGACTTGGCGCGTGCGCAGATGCGGCGGAAGTCGTACGAAAAAATTTTAGACAGTATGCATGGTTTTCAAACAGTAAACACTTTATCAAAAGAATCAACAGAAATTTAACCTCTCTATTAATGTTTTGATTTGGTCAATGGGGTGTCTCGTACTTCTTTTCTTACTACTCCATGAATAGAGCTTAATCTATTGTCTAGAAACTTAAATGTCATGCTCTTCATCTTGCCTCACATGGTTATCTTGCTCCTAGTTCCCCTGTGTCTTTTACTCCAATGTGATATAGCTGTAGAACTTTTTTTTTTTTTTTTTTCTAGTTCTGACTAGTGCAGCCGGCGTGGTTTACCTCCTAGAAACTATGGTGCTTTTAAAATATTTCAGAAATAATGTCAGATTCTTTTTTTAATGGTAAAATAAAAATAAGTAAATAGTTTGATTTTCTTATAAGGTTCTGAAATATTTTCTTGTTTAGATTGACTTCAAATTTTTCATTTAAATTCATTGTCGTTAATTTTGTCTTAAATGTTTTGTCTGTAGCTAATGTTTTTAAAAATTTACTTTTGTTCCAACAGATGAAAGTTGCTGTATGTATGTTAAATATAGTAAATATATTTATTATTTATGTGTGTTATTTGTTGAATGATATGTATCTTTCTTGCCTGTATCTTTATTTGAAAAAAAGTAGCACATTTTATTCTTATGTTGAGTCAAATTTTGAAATTCATATGCAGCCCTCCAACAAAAGCAAACCTGTTAAAAAATCTTCTTGGACCTTTTTTTCTGAATCACATTTGACTTTGTAGAGAATTTTATTATAAATAAAAAAAATAGGTTCATTTCATCTGTGTGAATGTATCTTTTTGCGTCCGTCTTAGGTATAGAAATCTTTCTGCATAGCAGCCAGCACTGCAACTTTCTGCTGATGCTGTTAAAATTGACCTTGTGCCTAAAATTTGAAAAAGAATCTGCACCTGTGTGTGTGTGCCAAGTTGTTCAGTGTTATGGGGATATAACAGTTGAAAAAGTCTCTCAAATTTGAACATTAGATTTGGGGAAGGGGGAAGAGTAAAAAAGAGTCTAAAGCACATTATTGTTTTATTTTTACCTATTGCTCAAACATTACTGGTTTTCAAAAAAAAATGTTATTGTATTTAAAAGTGAAGATACTTGTATTGATGTAACAGGGTTGCCACACCACAGGGAAACCTGAAAAAACAGGGAAAATACAGGAAATTGAAAAATCAACAGAAAAACAGGGAAAATCCAGGGAATTTTGAAAATTTCTTCAAAAATCTGGAAAGTGCAGGGAATTTTACTTTTTTTTCAAAAGTTCAAGTTGCCAAAATGAATTCTAAAATGTGAAACTACCAAAGAGAAAATTTATGCAAATGAATAAAATAATAATAAATAATATAAAATAAATAGTAATTTTACTTCAGTTTTTTTTTGCCAAGTTTATTTATTTATAAGTAAATATTTAATTGTGTATTATAAAAGCAAAAAATAGTTATTACTTAGTTTGAAATGCATTTTAAAGCTTATGCTAATTTAATTAGAGAGTATCAGATTAGTCATCAATCCTTTTTATGATTTCAATTTTAATGAATTCTGCTTTGCCTCCCTATGTTTTTATTTTGTTTTTTTTTTTTTCTGTGCCAGGATATTAATTTTTGTATAGAATATATGTTTGCTCGTTCGTAATACTGCATATTCATGCAGGGAAAACACAGGGAATTTTTCCCCCGGAATTGAGTGGCAACCCTGTGTAAGTAATCATTCTTACATAGGCTACATATCCAGTCAATAAGCAATCCAAATAAGAAGCTGTACGTATTAGGCTTAAAAGGAACCTTTGACATTCCTTACAATAAGTAGGCTTGCATTATGTTGCTGAAAGATGGCTCCAATGAGGCTTAGAATAAAGAAAATAAGTTTGGTCACTAGCTCTTCACGGCCCTACTTGTTGCACTTAGATTACCCTTTATTCGTTGCAGCTGAAGTAGTCCATGATATGAAATGGCACTGTGGCAGTCGATAGTTTACTCCGGAATGCAGAGTTCACCGACATAGCGTCTAACACTAATGCGTTCAGCATGTATCTGCAAAATAAAGTAGGATTCCTTAGAAAAGAACTTGTTGCCAATTAGCTTGCTATCAGGCTCTGTGTTCATGAGTCCATTGCAGATGTAGCCTTCAATGGTTTGCTGTGAGAGGGATCCTGTATTAAATAATTCTTTCATGCAGTCCATGGTACAGCAGACGTCAACCAATTGATAAAACCGACCTGTATTAGTAAACCTACGGGCTTCCAACTGCCTAGAGGAAGCTGTACGATTATTCATCGACATGGGTACGAGTTGTATGTCATCACTTTCGTTTTCTGATGTCCCTCTCCATTAGACATTCTTAGTTTTCAAGTTGTGTGGTGCTCTTTGGTCCACAGCTTCCAAATTCACATCACTGTGGAGCTGTTCAATTTCACATGAGCTGTAAACAAAAAACTTTCTAAAGGGCGATGATTCTCCCCAGTTTAAACTGCATAAGTTATTAATATTTCACCCTAGTTCCTTGTTAAAGCATACTTAGGTCAGTTATAAATGTCCGTCAAGAGCAAATAACCATAACTTATTTTCAACGTCTCCCTACTGTTCTATATTTCTACTCTTTCAATAGCAAGTCAGAGGGCATTGCTCACACCACCTCCCACACCCAAAAATGACTAATTATATGTGTCATTCGCAATTAGTTTGACTGCAACTTAATGACTACAAAGAGTTCGCATCAAACAAACTCACTTGAAGATGCAAAATGTCCGTGAATTTTGAGCCGTGGAAAAAATCTGAGTTTTTTAAACTTGAAAATTGGAAGAAATTGTTTTTTTACAAATTAAAATGAAGTTTAATCGTTGCATTTTCTTACAAAACTGAAAAGGTGCTATAAACAATAAAATATATACGCCGTTTATATTGGGTTTTTTTTTCCTTAAAAAATGTGCGAAATTACTTAAAAAGCTGTTCTGCTTTCGAGTACCGTATTTTCGTACGTATTATCCGTGGCAGCTTATAATCCGCAGATAGGAAAATCGGACCGAAGAAAAACAAAATCTTCGCATAATCCGCGGTGCTGTGATGGCAAAAACGAAGTTGATTTTGATTTGATTTACAATCTTAGCAATTCTTGGAATCGTGATAAAAGTACCCTCATTACTTTAAGACAATGAGTAAAAAAAAAATGAGTAAAAGACAATGAGACACAAACAATAGTGTAGTGCGAATGGGGATAGCTTCGTTGTACGTAATCTTTTCTATATTATTACTCTAGCCATTTTACTTTACCAGGCCAAAATTTTCTGATTGCTTTTTTCAAATTCCACGATTCACCCCTCATTTTAAAACTTATGGTGCCGGCTTCTGACAAAAAATTGACCCAATGTCTAAAAATTGTTTTTGTTTCGAAAAACCGTTTATTACACATTACTTTAAATAGTATCTAAATACTTTGGACAATAGCCTGGTTGGATAGTGTTAGAAGCGTGAAGAATGCATGTTCGATCCCGCCACGGGTTTTGTCGCATTTGATTGACTTTTTTTTATCGGACTAATTTTGATCCAAATTTTCAAGAACATATAACCTAAACTCTACATAGGATTTTAAACTATTTCTATTATATTAAAAAAGGGAAAGAAAATGTTTATTTTAGCATGAATAATATTTCTTGAATTATAGCTACCTATTGCGAACACTTCCCGCGCGTCAGCTATTGTTGTTTATTTGGAAGAGCATGAATCTGTAATGTTGTTTATTTTACGCAAACCGAGTTGCAGAAAATTAGATTCAGGCTACGTAAAATAAACAACATTACAGACAACAACGCAAATTAAGGTTCAATACATGGAGCTATTATCGAGGGGAGATGACATCGTACCAAGTAATGTCCTGCCCAAGGAGGTTAAAGAGGAGGAGCTAAATCTCTGCTATCTAAAAGTGGCAACGAATTCTCACCGCCGCCAGAGGACGCTGCTCGACAAACGCTCCCTATTTCCTACGGGAATCAATGTAAATGATACTGAATCTGTCATCTTTTTAAATGCTGCTATGAGAAAGAAAAAAAATTTTTTTCAACTGAATTTTGGTGTAAATCTTTGATTGACATTATGAATTCAATATGATTTTCATCCCACGAAAATAGGTGCCGTATTCTTTGAGAAATAGGTTTAATTGAATGCACTTACCAACTTGCCAAATCTGACAGACTCTGTCATTTTTTAAAGACTGCTGTTGTTAAAAAAATCGAAAATTAAGCCAATGAATATATTTTTAATTGTAAAAATGATGTAAATATAAAATTTCCTATTATTAGGTAAAAACGAAGAAAAATAATAATAATGAATAAATAAATTTTTCAATTACTGATTACAAATGGTAATTAAATAAAAATATGAACATGTAAAAAGAAAGGTAATATGAAAATATGTCTAATAATTATTTTGTCTACTAAATATTTTTAATTAATGACAAAATTAAGTACCGACATAATTAATTTTTTGCCACATGCTTAATTTATCAACAATTTAGAGAGCTGATTCTTAGCAAAAATAACATCGCACAATACAAAGAAAATGTCGCATACAATCGCATATATGTCAGATTTGGCATGTTAGATGAGGTCGATTAAACATTTTTCTTAAAAATTATGTCAAAATTTCAGTGGGATCAAAGTCATATTTAGTTCACAATGTCAATCGAAGATTTACACCAAAATCCAGTTGAAAAAAAAAAAATTCTTGCCAACAGCAGTCTTTAAAAAATGACAGATTCTGTCAGATTTGGCAAGTTGGTAAGTGCATTCGATTAAACCTATTTCTCAAAGAATACGGCACCTATTTTCGTGGGATGAAAATCATATTTAATTCATAATGTCAATCGAATATTTACACCAAAATTCAGTTGAAAAAAAAAAATTTTTT